>CAXKVX010004853.1:0-21415 GCA_964058865.1 Eleocharis quinqueflora
CGCAGGAGGGGGCAGGAGCAGCCAGATAATGATTCCAGAGGATTCGTGTGATACTCCAGAATTTTGTAATTCTTATTTTATATGTTACAGTGGTCCGAAGTGTCAGTGCCCTGTGGTTCTTGGGTCTGACTCGAACTGTAACCCTGATATCACGTCTGCTTGTAGTTCATCAAGGTCGAAACCATCGTTCTCATTAGCCAAATTGGATGATGGTGTTGGGTATTTTGCAACCAAGTTTGTCCAGCCGTTTGCCAAGACAAATCTGACAGGGTGTAAAGATGCTTGCATGAGCAATTGTTCCTGCCTTGCAATGTTCCATGATGGAAGCTCCAGTGATTGTTTTGTGTTTAATCAGATTGGTAACCTTCAGCAGTTGGGTGGAAACTCTGGCAATTACACTTCATTTATAAAGGTTGGAGGGTCGGGGCAGGGAAGTGAGGAGGGTAATGGTGGTAACAAACACTTGATACTTATACTATTAATCTGTCTCGGAGCTGCACTTGTGATTGCCGGACTGCTTTTGTGTGCGTTTAGAATTCACCGGAAGAAGAATGTAGTATCAGAGCCATCTCAAGAGGGTTTGTCAGAAGATGAGAGCTTCTTAGATAGCATAACTGGAGTTCCAATTCGTTTCAGCTACAGAGAGCTTCAATCGGCCACAGACAACTTTTCTCAGAAACTTGGTCAAGGCGGTTTCGGATCAGTCTACCTGGGACAGCTCCCTGATGGGTCCCGCATTGCAGTGAAGCAATTAGAAGGCATAGGCCAAGGGAAGAAAGAGTTCCGATCTGAAGTGAGCATTATTGGTAGCATCCACCACATCCACCTTGTGAAGCTGCGTGGTTTCTGTGCAGAGGGTACTCACCGCCTCCTTGCATACGAGTACATGGAAAATGGATCCCTTGACAGGTGGATATTTCAGAGCAGCGATGAGAAGCCTAAGCTTGACTGGAGCAAGAGGTTTGAGATTGCTCTTGGTACAGCAAGGGGGCTTGCTTATTTACACCAAGACTGCGATTCGAAGATTGTTCACTGTGACATTAAGCCTGAGAACGTGCTTCTCGATGACCAGTTCTTGGCAAAAGTGTCAGATTTTGGACTCGCTAAACTGATGACCAGAGAACAGAGTCATGTGTTCACAACACTCAGGGGCACAAGGGGCTACCTGGCTCCAGAGTGGATCACCAACTATGCAATTTCAGAAAAGAGTGATGTCTACAGCTACGGCATGGTGTTGCTGGAATTAATAGGAGGGAGGAAGAATTTTGATCCAGCTGAGGGCTCAGAGAAGGCCCACTTCCCTTCATACGCATTCAAAAAGATGGAGGAGGGGAAGCTGAAGGAAGTGTTTGATGCGAGGTTGAAGTGTGATGACAAGGATGAGAGAGTAGAACTTGTGATAAAGGTGGCGTTGTGGTGCGTACAGGAAGATTTGACGCTGAGGCCTTCTATGGCAAGAGTGGTACAAATGCTGGAGGGATTGGCTGATGTGCCCATGCCGCCGGCTTCATCCCAAATGGGGTTCCGGCTGTATGCAAATGCGTTCAAGTCAATTAGTGATGAGGGCACCTCTTCTGGAACGTCCGACTGCAACAGTGATGCATACCTTTCAGCTGTACGATTGTCTGGTCCTAGGTAGAATCAAGTTTCCAGTTGTGAGGCTGTGGTGAAAGGAGGTGTGCCTGAACCCTCCTCAAATCTTTTTGGGAGTACTTAGATTTTATTTTTGTTACATGCATTGTCAATATACTGTACAGTTTTTGAAAGCACAGTTTGTTTTGTTAGATAAGCTTTTCGATGTTGTACTAAGTATTGATGTAATCAAATAGATAGTAAAAATATTCTTTACTAGCTTAGTTCTTAAGCTTTCGAGTGTTTGCAAAGTATATAAAAGATTAAGGGGTCAAGGTTCCATTGAATCATTATTTATTTTGTTTGTTTGTTTATTTAATTCTTTGAGAAAACCATTGGATTTTGTCAATCAATTGCAAAATTCATGCTGGAACTTATATTTCTTATTAGTTAATTTGGAGAAATTAGAATTGCCTTCTCAAATTGATATGACAACTTTATTTTTGTCAACCCTGCTTATATCCAGTCTATGGCATATAGCAAACCAACATGGCCAATGAGGTGAGTTTAAAAGCCATCCGACTACAAAGAGATCCAGCTTCCCTTCTCTGGTAAGTTTATTTTATTTTTTATATTCCTGACTTATTTCTTTGATTTGATTGGCTTTTCTTGTTCACTATGGACCTCTGCGTGATCTTATTAATAGAGCTGTGCAGTTCAACTATACTACAGCAGTTTTTCCTTGCGCCTAGCTTTAACCATGTGTTCATGTCTATAGTTTTTGTTACCATCAGCTTGTGACCTGGGTGACAGCACATATCCATGCAAACTTTAGGTCAATCTGGCTCTCACTGAAATCATGCCAGACATTGAGGCTGACACGTGATGACAATGGTATGCGTTGTGAGTTGTGACCATGCATCGCCGCTATATTTTCTGTTACTTAATCATATTTGCTGCCAAACAATTATTGTTATTCACTGCCATTCTTGGTCTGTCGATTCCTTGTGCATGAGAAAGGATAGCTATCTAGTGTTTTTGGTTTAACCATCTTTTAGAGGAAAAGAGACCATTAAGGAGGTGAATTTATGTACTGCAGTTATTTGCAGAAAGGCAGAAGAGGGAACAATTGTCAATATATAACTTCTGTGAAATGACAAAGATACCCTTATTATGACTGGCTCTTACCTTATGTGGTAATCGATTGGACATCCGGAAAACAGACTCCAAAGAATTTTAGACTGTGGGATAAAAAGAAAATCAAATGGGTACAAAATCCAGTCTTTGTTGAAGATGGATACCACTTCAAATTTTTTTATCTATAAATTAAGCAAAAGATCTTTCATTGATGGTAATTTGAAAAGTTTGTCATTAAGTATGCATTTTGGATAGCACTTTATTTCATTTGCTGTTCTGTGCTTTTCATTATGATTTTGGTTCAGAAAATTCTATGTTACTCCTTGATATCAAATCATGTACTGTTTATAATCCTTAAGGGTACTGGTATGGCCCTGACATGATGTTCCTACCATTGCTAATGAGCTATGACAAGCATGGTACTGGTATGGCTTGCCATGGTTTGAGAGGTTCTCTCTCTCTTCTTTAGTTTTCTTGTTCTTTTCAGTTTTGTTTTGATTTGAGGCAAACTGTTGCTATCTATTCATGTTCTTTTTCTCATGTACTGGATTATGTTACGGCTCTTTTAGTTTTTCTAGCTTGTCAATTCATCTTTATTTTTGTAGTTTTAATAGATCGGTTGTATGTGTGTAGAGAATAAGATTGCAAAAATCAGAATGGAAAAGAAGTTAGTTCCTTTGGAAAAGGTTGTTTCTAGAAGGCTGATGGGCTTGGGCCTGATAAGCTCCTTTTTCTTTTTCTTCTTTTCTTTTCAGGAAAAGTGTCTTGCTACTGAGTACCTGAAAAGTTTGTTTCTGGAAGGCAGGTTTCAACAATTGATACCCGTAACCCGTTACAAGAGTGACAGCATCGGCATCGGCATCGGCAGAACTCTTCTCTTGGTGAAATCGTATGATCTGCTGAGTTTTCAACTCAACGAAGAACTGAATTTTTTATCTGAACCGTATCAAATCAAATATTAACGCTCCCATTTTGCAATACCAAAAATTTTCTATCAGTGTCGGTCAGCCGTTGAGATTTAATTCAATGCTGAGTTAAAAAAAAAACTCACATTGAGTGGACTATCCAAACTAGAAATGAGCAGTCGAAAACTTTTTATGCAGCCCAAAATTTTTGAACAAATGTCGGTCGCTCTACAGAGGACTAGGACTCTATCTGAGTAATCTGATTTGTGCCAGTGTTACTACTCGGAATTGCACCAAGTACTTCAAAGGAAATATAGCGCCGACGTTCATATTTGATTTTTAAATAACACGTCTGAATGCATTAGCATTACGAATTTACGATTAGAGTGGCGCCGAAATTGTAATAATAGCAAAAAATAAATCACGACACGAGATATAAAAATGTATTTGAAATAAAGGACGGCGACTAAATTAGTCCGTCGGACATATAAGACTATAAGAGTGAAAAATTTAATGATTTGTTTAGTAACAAGTTCATACCTTCACTGGTTCGGATAACAACTCACTTATTCATTTGCAACTTCATTTGATTAAACCTTTTTATAATAAAAATACATTTAAGATTAAAGCACAAGTATACATTATCAAGAACTGATTGTAACATTCATACAAACAAAAAAGGGCATAATTTTAATGAGTAATTAATATGACGAACAAATATGAACATATATATTAAGGGTTCGTTTGTCAAATTAAAGATTAGCATTAGAAGAATGGTAGGAGAGTGGTAAGAATATAATAATGTAATTTCGAAATAGTGGTAGAAGAAGCTATTCTTCACTATTCAGAAGAACGAAATTGTCGTTTGGCAAGTGCCGACTAAAACACTAGAAATGTTGATAATTATGATAACAATAATGATGATGATATAATAAAATAATGATAACAATAATAAACTAAAGAATAAAAACTTGGATACTCTAAAAGATGGGTACACTGGATGCTCTGGTCCATCTTGATCGTTCAATTCCTCGAGATTGGTGAAAAATGATTCACTTCAACTTTTGATGTGTTTTCCGAGGAATCACTTTTCACTGGTATTTTGAGAAAACCTATACGGGTCAACGCGATTCGTCACCCGTCTGAACCCGCCCGTGGACCCAACCCGCGTTTGCTCGTATCCGTGCCAAGGGCGGATTTCATACGGATTTCGGTTGCCCTTCAAAATTTTGCATGTGGTAACACATCCCTTCTCAACTCGTCCTTAACCCTCCCCCGCTCGTGCATGTGACCCATGCACGCCCGCCCTGTGACAGGTAACCCGCCATAACTCGTTTTAACCTGTGATAACCCGTCCGAACCTGCGGACAACCCGTCGTTCCCACCCATGGGGCTCACCCCAACAATAAAAAATTAAAAAATTCAAATTCCCCAAAAGGTAAAAAAATAAAACACCCGTGGAGCCCATCGCGTACCCTAAGTCTCCAGTCACCACTCTCCCCACGTCCCAAGTCCCAACCGTAAATAATTAATTACAAACCCCCCTTTATCCCTTTATTTTCGTCATAGCCTTGGATCCCACCCCCCACCCCAAGACCAAGTCCCCAAATCTCTAGTTTTCCGCTCACTTTCCCCACTTCTCAACCGTAAAAGAATTAAACCCCTCCGCCCCTTTAAAAATTCAAACTTGCTATGCCTCCCCCCATTTGTACCCTTATAAATATACTCATAAAAAAATTTGGAATTATAAAGAGTTATTTTTCGAATTAAAAAAACAATAAACTCGTGATCCACTCATACTCGCCCCATCCCAACCAGTCTTGCCAAACCCGACGGGTCAAAGGGCGGGTTAGGGTCATCATCCCAAACTCAACTCGTCTCAACCCATCCTGTTTAACCTGTCCCACCTGTACAACCTATACATGTACAACCCGTGACCCGGGCAACTCGTGCATGTTCCCGCCCGTACCTGTCTGTTTGGTAAACACTACTTTTCACCAATCTCGAAGAATACAACAACCCAGATGGAACATAGTATCGAGTGTACCCATCTTTTGGAGTACCCAAGTTTTTGTCTAAACTAAATAATATAATAATTTATTATAATATTTATTATTTTCTAAAATAAATACAAATAATATTGATAAAAATAATAATAATATTAATAATAATAATGACTAACAACATAATAGTAATAATGATAATTTACGTTAACGATTCTATAAATAGCGCTGGGTCTCTATCCATACACAATGTTGGTTGTGTTGGCTCAAACAAGCTCTTATATTTGTTGATTTGCAAAACGATGTTGATCTTTGTCTTTTGAGATATTGTGTAGGTAATTTTCAAGAGGAGTTTTGAGACTTCAAACGATCTCCGATGGGCATAAAAGTGATCCTGTATGGGCTAGGCTAGCCGGGTATCGACTGTAGATTTCGTCGTGAGTTTTCCAACGCCACGAAGAACTCTGAAATCGGAGTTACGAGTCAAAAGTTATGATCGTTTGAAGATTAGGACACCCAAGCATGAAGATCAAAATCAAACTGAAGACATGCTTAGGGTATTTAGATTTTAGTTTATTTAAATTTGGGTACAAAAGAGCAAGAAAATAAAAAACAAACAGGGTATAGCGTTATAACGCTAAACTTGGCGTTATAATGCTAGATGTCCAAAATGGTAACTTCTGGCCAAACCTTACATCGAACTGAGATAGCGTTATAACGCTATATTTGGCGTTATAACGCTAAAAATGCTGAAAGTTCAAACTGAATTTTAAAATAGAAATTGAATCAATAAAATTTCAAAACATCAAGAATATGTCTTAGATATATTTTAAGTTTAGAAATATAAACTTTATTTGATCAAAAACATCATTTAAATTAGCAGCAAAATAATCAAACTAAACTTCCAGAGAGTTAGCGTTATAACGCTAGATTTAGCATTACAACGCCAAGGTAAGTACAGTGCCCAAAATTGGCTAAGTACTGGAAATTTCTGAAGGAATTTGGTATAGCGCTATAATGCTAACTTTGGCGTTATAACGCCAGACAAATCCCAACGGTCAAATTTCTTGTCCTGGCACTAGATAGCGTTATAACGCTACCAGAAAATGGGTTCCAACGCTATGTTTTTGTCCATATCCAAGATAGCGTTATAACGCTATCTTTTCTATAGAAGATAACGTTATAACGCTATCTTGCGCAGAGTTGCTTTTGGCCAGATTTGAGCCCTATATAAACCTGTCTCCCTCAATAATTGAATTGTTGATTATTTTATTCATTCAACACCATTTTTACAGCAACCATTGAGCATTTCTTTCCCTTTTCTCTATTTACATTTATCTCAATTCAATTAGTTTAAATTGCTTGAATTGTTTGTGAATTGAATTGAGTTGTGCTTGAATTGCTTGATTAGAGAATTGATTGAATTGCTTGGTGAATTGCATAAATTGAATTGATTGCCATAGTTTGTGAAATTTGCAATGTAGGTCCCTATTTATTTGAATCGAGCAAAATTTAATTAAGAACCTAGGCCCCTAGGTTCTACAGGTTGAAAGTTATTTTCTCGATTATCGACATAGAACAAATGTGTTGTGCGTAACCTCATTTCTTACTCCATTAAAAGAAATACTTCTTGGTTCGTTCGTGACCTCGAAGAAAGATAGGCACCGGGCTATACGTGGATGGATCGCTAGCACGCCACGTTAGGCTTCCGCACTTCCATTCGAGGGCTTCGTTGAAAGGACTAGCATACAAGAGAGACCATAGGGGTGAAAGGTAAGTAAATTCTCACTTCCGCTATATTTTAATCTTATTTCTTGCGCGGAGTTTGAATTTGAATTGCAATTGCTAGTTGATTCAGGAATTCGGTATTTGACTCTTGATCCTAAATTGAAATTGCACCAACATTCTAATTCACCACAAAATACACATTGACTATCCACATTATTCCCTTTTCTTATTAAGTTGTCCCTTGTCAATAATCGATTTTCCAATGCCAACCACACAAAGTTTGAATTTAAGTGGAATCTTCAAAACCAATATCGTATGCTTAATATTAATCTTAACCCCTCCAAAACTAAGAAATGTATACATAGAACTAACATAATACTTCCCAGTGAATTCAAACATCCATATAGAAGAATCATTATCATTAGTAAAAATTATATTATTTAAAACATCCATCAATTGATTCTTTTGTATCATCATTTCATTACTTATCCCCCTTATTAAAAAGAAGTTTATTGACCCATTATTCCAAACTTGCTTTAAAAGTAACCAATGACTTTTCGTTTTTTAATATACTACTGAAAATTGAATTTTTAATGGACAATTATTCAACAAATGTCCTCCCAAAAATTAATGGTGCTCCCATCTCCTATAACTCTTTTATTACCTATCACTAATACTTGTTGTAACTTATTAACCTCGGTCCAAAAATAAGAAGCATTAGTAGTAAATTTCTTATATTTTATCGATATAATCTCCTTCCAAGCCCCTTATGTTCCCTATACAAAAATAATCATGCCCACTTACATAAAAGAGCTTGATTCATATGTGTTAAACTTAGTATGCCCCATCCTCCATTTTTCTTACTTCTACATATTATCTTCCAATTAACTAAATGAATCTTTCGTTTCTTCTCATTATCAACCCCTTCCCATATAAATATTTCCTTATTTTATCTATTTCCTTACAAATCCACTTAGGCATTTTGTATATAGTAATATAATAAAGCGAAATAGACGAACGAACTGAATTTAATAGAATTAATCTACCTCCTAAAGAAAGTAACTTTCCTTTCCATATTGATAATTTGTTCTTAATTTTTTCTATAAGCTTCAACCATTCATGTTTTTGAGGTTTCTTCCAATGTAATGACTCACCCAAGTATTTTAATGGTAAATGTTCTATTTTACATCCTAATAAATTTGCATAGTAATTTTTTATTTATTTATTGCCCGTAGTCTTACAACACACACACCCACAAACAAATCAGAAAATAAATTTGAAAACCCCCCTAAAAGTAGCTCCTAGCGGGACTTGAACCCCATACCTCCCCCATGGAGGCCTTATGCCTCACCACTGCATAGTAATTACTCATATGTTCTTCAACATTTATAGGAATCAATTTAGTTTTATTAAAATTGATTTTTAACCCAGATATATCCTCAAATTCTTTTAAAATACATCGTAATTTATCCAACATTAAATGATTTGCTGGTATAAAAATAAGTGTTGGTCCAGATATATTGAAATCTACATGGAGATTGAATTATATATTTTTTCTGAATTTTTTTGTTACTTTTTGGAGAGGTAGAAAAATCGCAACCTTTGTTGGTCAAGAAACAGTTTGATCTACAACTTTTCCACCACTTTAAAGAAAGAAAAAAAATGTAAAATTCAATCTCAAGTAGATTTCAATACATCATGTTCAACGGTAGGATCGATCATTAGAATTTTCAAATTGGAGAAATGAATGTGGAGCACAGGCACATTTTTAAATATACATGATTATTTTACAAAAAAATTGACAAATCCTATAAATATACAAGGCAGCCGCCCCCCCCGGACCTACATGCATCCGCATAAAAATAGAGGCATTATATATATATATATATATATATATATATATAGAGAGAGAGAGAGAGAGAGAGAGAGAGAAAGGCTAGGGTGCTCCATGGAGCACCAAACTCCTAATGCTTATCGCTCGACTCGAAATCCGATCCGATCTCGCCCGACCCAATCTGTTACTCGAAAAAAACCAACGCGACCCGATCCAAAACCCAACCCAATCTCGCCTGACCCAACCAGACTCATGACAAAAAATTTGTCAACACCTGACGATCCGAAACCACCCAACCTCACCCGACTCAACCCGCAACCCGACTATTGTCAACAGTAAAACCAATCTGACCCGACCCGACCCGACCCGACTCCAACCCCCCGTCCGTCCGACCCGACTTGCCACCTCTACATATTAGTATCTAGCATGATATCCAAACGCGCCCAACCGACTTGCCACCTCTACATCTCAGTATCACAAATTCAAAACCGACAAGTGAACTGCTACCAACTCAACTTCTGAATGCTATGAGAAACAGAAAACACCACACAGGATAAAAAACACGATCACAAATATCACAATCCATACAACATTATTGAGATAAAAGCATCAACCCTGATCAGCATTCATTTATCAACATCATTATTATTTATTATTAATATATTATTAATATAAAAGCATCAAAGCTTCACTTCTCAATCTTCCGAGACTACACAGATCATACTTCTCAACCATTAACAAAGCTGATAACAAAGAGCAATGAACAGAATCACAAATACAATACAACTGAAGCACATAATTAGTGCGTCTAAGAAAGGATCAGCACTAAAAGCACAAAGAGAGATTAACACATCCACAAGTCGCAACAATAACACAAACCATTAAACACTTCGACTTATTTTCATTATTACAATGAAGGTTACAACAATTACAGTTCTCAACCATTAGCCTGTAAAAAGTGGGACTCCAGCTAAAAAACAAACCATAAACAAAAGGTCGTGACACAACTCGAGTCCCATTATATAATCAGGCATCCAAACAGAACTGCATAAAAGCAACCTCCATACAACAGGCCACATTACACGGACATCTCATAAACATCAACTTTCCCACAAGAAATCATACACCTAAACAGCGTACCTACCCATTACATAGAAACTAGAAAGACAGCTAATAGCTAGCAGCCTTTGAAACAAAAGAAACGAGGGGACAAAGCCAAAGCACCTGAACAAACTGAACGGGAAATACCAGCTCAGGACTTGAACAAACTACATAAAAACCAGGACTGGGTTGCAACTGCAGCCACAAGGACTAGGGTCACAAGAGGAGGAATTAGCAACCAATTTCCCCGAAAACAGATTCTCCATAATGAAAAATCTGCAAAAAAAGGGATATTCGGTAAAAGCTCCCCCACAAAAAACCATGTCCTGTGCAAAATACGAAAGCCCAATGCCTCTATGACATGAGCCAAAAAAAGAACCACAAGAAACTTCACTACTACCATCTGTTCTTCATATACTTGATGTTGGAGTATCATCTGCATCAGAGCCAGGTCTTGATTAATAGAGGATGTCACACCAACTGAGCTTCTCCTCCAGTGATGCCAGATTGTAGCTATTTCCCAGATTGCAAGAAAGGAGATTGAGCCCTTCAAGGGACCTCCCCATTTTGCCCAGAGAAAGCATGCTTTTACCAGTCAACTTCTGACAACTGGCCAGAGAGAGTACCCGCAATTTAAGCTGATTGGCAGATACCAGGACAGCAACGCCAAAGTCGCTCACCAAGGACCTCGACAGATCCAGCTCCTCGAGCACAACACACCTCTCCACAATATCCACTACAGTCTTATCAGTCACCTTTTTGCAGCCATCCAGGTTAAGCAACTTGAGGGTGCTTCCATTTGCCTTCACTAGAGAAGTCACAGCCATGTCCGTCAGGTTTGCATTCTTGCACAGATTGACATTCACCAAGCGTCCAGCACAGGTGTTGATCAGGGGAAGGAGACCATGATCAGTGACATCGCCAAGGCCACTAAGTTCAATGTTCTCCAACATGGGGCAGATCTTACCGACCATCATCAAGCTGGCATCACTGAACCCAGGGCAGTTGCGGACAGTCAGACAACGAATGGAGGCACGTGACGAGATCTGAACCGTGCCAGAAGGGGTAACAATATCCTTTATCCCCAAGCATTTCACCAGAGAAAGGGACTTGAACTTGGGGCCACACACAACAAGTGCAGAAAGAACACCATTGAGTGTGATACTGTTGGACTCCTCGAGCTGGACACTCTCCAGCATTGTTGCTTCCTCAAAAAATGCCTTCATACCAGCATCTGACACATGACCACACTTACGAAGGTGGGCCTGCTTCAAACCAGGGCAGCATTTGGCAATGCTTGCGAGACCGAGATCAGTTAGTCCAGGACAAGATGTGATAGCCACAGACTTCAGTTTCTGAAGACCAAGTGTGTTCGCCATGACCCAAAAACCCCTCTCAGCCACCGATTGGAGACCTGAGAGAGCCAGATCAGTGATTGCCTTTCCATGAAAACCCACATGAGCAATGGCATGGTCACCAATGTTCAAACCATGAAGCTTAACCTTAGCCAAAGAGGCACCAGCAGAGGAAACAATATCACAGATTCCTTGGTCCCCCACAAGCGGACAGTTCCTGATGATCACAGAGTTCAGCTTGGGGCAGAATTGGCCAATGGCTTGTAAGCCGTCATTACCAATTTTCGCACACGATTCCACACAGAGTGATGTCAGATTGGGGCACTTGCGGGCGATGGCAATCAAACCCTTGCCAGATATCAGAGGGCACTGGACCAGGTTGAGCTTCTCCAGTGAGGGACATCCATCAGCAATCTCAGATAAACCGACATCAGTTACACGGGGCACATTCCAGATCGCAAGTACACGCAGAGACGGACTTCCACGTCCAACAGCAGCCAAACCCTTGTCAGTGATCCCACGAGTCGGATGGCTCCCCTGGATAACCAGCTTGCCTAAGCCGCCACGGGACCCAGTGCTGATGGCTATGGCAGCAAGTCTGATATCAGTTGCCTTCTTTCCCTGCAAATTGCACTCCTCGGTCTCAACTTCCTCCTCTGCATCAATCACTGGCTCCTCATTTAGATCCGGCAAGGTTGTCTTAGTTTCCTTCGAGATTTCGGATGAGCGGATGGAGCTCAAAATAGAGAGCCACTTCTTCGACACGCATGCAGAGGCACACCTCTCCCGAGAACTTGGAAGACGGCGCAGGATTTCAAAAAGGCACTCGTTAGGGAGAGCATCGATATAACACGACCTCTTCTCCTCCTCCCTCTTCTGATTCAGTTTGGCAAACTGGTTTTCATCGAGAGAGAAGCAAAAAGGTGCGGTGATGCGGGACCTCTTGCAAGGGGGTTGGTAAGCAGCCACTCCTGCATAGTGTGGGAATAGAAACCCCTCTGTGCATACTTTGTTGTTACCTGTTTAGAAAAAAAAACGATTTTATTTAGAGAAGAACAATATCCATAGTAAAAAAATAGTTTCCTCTAATTTTAGAATATTTCACTAGTACTTGTACCAGATAATCCCAGTGAAAACATAAAATGCATGGAAGACTGAATAATCAGGTTGATATTCAACAAGTAACAACCAATCAAACCGCTCAAGGATTTACCGCTAAGAGCCTAAGACCAGGATACAGAAAAAAAAAAATCCAATCGTACAAATTAGGCACAAAGGGAATTTTTCTTCTTCTTCTTAAATTACACATACAGACGGTCTGGTATCAATAAGTTAAAACTTAATTTATAGCTAATTTACACTAATATGACCAAAATAAGAACCCCAAACTGATCGGATCTAGTCAAAGTAACAATTTCAGAGGAACTGTTTTCTTTTAGGAATTACCACTAGTCAAACTTAACAAAGGTAGAAAGGGAAAAAATACCTGGAAAATTGGCAAGCGCTGGCATGGCTGCAGGTTGAGGAAGGAATCAAAGCAAGAGGTTTAAACGACGAACAGCAAAGAGAGAAGCAGCAGCAAAACCCCCCGAATTATAAATCTGCGACTATCACAAAGCATTTACACGATCAATTCACGCGACGAAGAAGACAAACGCGAGTCCATTTAGAAACCCTATTCAGGGCAAAAAGGCCAAAGAAAAGAAAGAGAGGGGGTAGAACCGTAGTCCGTAGAGGGTAGGAGAAGAGTAGGGAAAAGAAGAGAAGTGTGTATTAAAACGTGAGGTGAGAAACTGAGAGGAGCACCTCTCTATTTTATCTATATCCCGAAAGCAGGCGGAACGAATCAACGGTCAGATGCGGTCTACCAAATCGAACGGTCCGATCGAATACCTAGGGCTAGGGGTATCAACTACTATTATAAGTAAAAAATAAGTAGATAATAATCCGGGGACGGGGGGGGGGAGTCCACAGGAAAACGGTACTCTAAATCTCCGTTAGAGGGTACGACTTACCACTGTGTATAAATAAATATATATATATATATATATAATATATATAATATAAAGTAGTATATAAGAATAATTCGGCTGGTGTATTATTATTTTTATAAAGTTAAGGGGGGATGTACATCTACACTCACACGGCCTTTTAACAATGAAGCGGGGCCCACGTGGATGGTACGGTCAAATCTGTTATCAGCACAGATTTGACGCAATTATTTATCGTAAGCAATGAACGGTTCAAATTTTATTCAATATTTTTAAAGTTCAATTTGTACGAGTTTCAAACTCATTTAAAGATTCAGATTTTTTGTATTGCAGCATTGAATTCTAAATGATAATCCTCTTCAAGCTAGATGGGTGAATTGGGAATCTGAATTCGCTATTGCGCTATACATTGTACAATATAAGACAACATGCGAGTCATCCGATTTCCTTTAATTATGTCAAATCGTTTAAAGACTCTGTTAATTTCAGTGTTGACGATCTGTGTTGTACGAGTGCGGGTATCGTATCGGATACGATACGGGTGCGGTGATACGAAGATTTAAAAAATTATTAAATACGAGTGTGGTTATATATATTAAATTTTAATTAAAAAATAATTAATAACTAGAAATTGCATCGCGGCGTACAACCGCTTTTTATTTTTTCGATGAAGAAACTTTTTGTATTAGAAAATAAACAACGCAATTATACTAACTTCACTATTTTTGTTAAATAACATTGTTTCATTGAAATTAGAGTTATATAATAATAAATACCATACATATTTCTTAAGTTTTTTTGAAAGAATGATGAATTATATGAAATGAGGAATGCGTGAACATTAATAGCGTAAAATAATGTTATTAATGATTTATATCGGAATTAATGACGTGAAATTAATGACGTAGAATTAATGACGTGTTTCATTAATGGTGTGTCGCGTGTCCGATAACTTGGACACACTTACAATGCAAATCGAATAACAAAATGACGTGTTAGAGTGTCAAAAAATTGGACACACCGACACTTAGCAAATTTTATATATAGTAATGATATTAGAATTTAATAAACAAATTAATAAAAAAATAATAATGTAGTTTGTCTTGAATTCGAATCTCCTTCATGCTTCATGTTTCACTTATTTTTCTAGCGATATAACAAAAAATCGTTTAAAGACTGTTAATTTCTAGCGATATTTTTCACTTATTCGGTTTTACAAGATAGGATTGTCACATGGAGTTTCGAAATGTATCGAGACGTATCGGAGCTCGAATTCGTAGGTTAAAGTAAACAAAATAATCAGATACGTCAATCTCAATACGTCACATGGCTTATCAAATATGTATCTCAAGAAGTATCCGAATATCGAATACGTATCCGATACAGTACGATAAGATACCGAAAAGTATAAGTATTCTAGTAACATAGTTGAGGATTGATCCAAAATTAGTCGATCCGACAGAGCTGGAGTGTTGAGCAATAAATCCGGAAATTGGGTTCGGCACCTCTGCGCTTTGTTGCATTTGCCTTATCCAGGAGCGGTCCCATTCCGGCAGATATACTACAATAATAAAATAAAAAAGGATATCTTCTTTTATTCATAAATAAAAAAGGATATCTGTTCCTGTTCCACCGGCCACTGTTACTATGGCTTTTTCCCTTTTCTTTTTTTCTCTTTTACTGGAGATTTGTTTGTTCAATGTACTTGTTTCTCAAAACTCAAAACTCAAATTTCAGAAACAAGCGTTATATAACGGTTATATACCGTTATGTAACAGTTAGTTCATAAGGTCTCAGAATCTCAAATACTTGATCTAACCGTTATAACGGTTGTGTAGTGTTATAACAGTTAAATCCGAAAAACACTGTTTTGGAAAGGATTTGGCTGCTGGTTTAAATAAGCCTGATTTTTATTGTCATTTTTAATTCTTTTCTTGCAATATTCAAAACTCTAGCAGCAGCCTCCATTATTGTCTTCTTGCTAAGCTCTTGATTAAATAAAAAACAACTCAAGCTCAAATACTCTAAATTAGCCAAATAACTTGTGTAATTGAGAGATCTTGTAGCTCTTGTTTATATTTTGCCTTTGTGCATCTTCAACGGGTCTAGTCTCAAATCTTCGTGTGTAAAGAGCTAGACTTCGACCTTTGTAAAGAATACTATTTGGTGTTAGTGCAAACAGCTCGATCCTATTACCAAGTCGGGAGATCGGGAGTCCCGAAGACGTAGGCTCGTCAATAGCCGAACTCCATTATCATATCGGTGTCACGCGTTCTACGCATTGTTTGATCTTTCTAAACTCTCTTTATTTTAATTTCTGCAAATTTTATTACCTTGAATAAGTTTAGTGATTTGGTATCATTTGAAATTGAAATTGAATTGTGCAATTTTGCAAAAAGAACCCTAGAACTTTAATTGGTACCTATTCACCCCCTCTAGGTAAATCAGATAGCACACTCAAATGGAAATGGAGTTCCAACAGACAATACTCCTCCAAAACGGCCTACGCTTTCCTCATAAACCCTAGAATCCTGGCTCATCAACATAAAGCTCTATGGGAGCATCAAGCTCCTCTCAAAATCAAAATCTTCATGTGGTTAATCATCAAAGAACGAATACCTACAAAAGATGCCTTGAGAAAATGCGGGATGACCCTGCAAAACTACAATTGTGTTCTATGCCACACCCAAGCCGGAGAAACACAGTCGCACTTATTCCTCACTTGTCCAACTTCAATAAGAATATGGAACCAGGTGGCGCCAAACATATCGCTTCAGCCGACGGACGACATTCAAGCTTTCTGGTTATCCAATAAAGGAGACGGGACCACGACCCACCACGCTACATGAGATTCCACGATGCTAACAACAATATGGTGCATATGAAAATAAAGAAATCGACGAATCTTCACTTCAAAAACAAGACCAACAACTCTTGTATTCATGAAAATAATCCATCAAGCGTACAATTGAACTAACATACTACGATGAAATCACTGTTGTAACACCATAGCTAATAATAATGTCCTCTCTCTAGAGATGTAAACAAATAATGTAATTTTTTTCTTGTTTTAATAAAAAATTTAAATAGGACTTTCCTGTTTTCCTAAAAAAAAACTTGTTTTTTAGGTCCTTTTTATATTAGAAGTTGGAATAGGCACTCAAAAAAAAATTTTAAACGTCAAAGCCTCTTCGATTGAACAAGGGGAGTTTGAACATGCATGTAACCTTAGCAAAACGTATTGTCCACTATTTGTTCATAAGCTAATCATATAGACATAATTCTGAACATCACAGCGCACTGTCCTCTTTAAATGAAATCTTTTTCATCACTGTATTGAATAACTTAGTTCTCTCTCTATAAAAAAAAGAGTTAGAATTTGATTGATCTATTGAGATCTAGTTTATTTTGTCCATGAACTATTATGTTGTTTAACAGTCCTACTTGTATTTTTCATATGAGATCTTTAATCAGCAAACTGATGGTTAATTAAAATATTAAATTTAAGCACCGTACCGCCCACCGGATTAGTACATCTTTTCTCCTCTATGTCAAATTTAAAAGTGGTTGCCAATTCCAGGAGGGAAGAAAGAACATTGGAGACATGCATGCATCTTGTTTTTCTGGTAAAAAGGTTATGGGTCAAATTGGTAAAAACAAAGGATCAGGATTTCGGACCACTCGGTTTATTAATCAATTAATTAAGGAGTAATAAGTAACATAAAATATTGTGGTGCATGCATCATGCATGGTGAGCAGTTTGAAGGTAATATATTACCTATTGTTTTCTTTTGGCACTTTTGACATGCATCGCGTTCTCTGGTTTTGGACACTTTTTCGTTGCAACTTGCATTAAACCCATCATGTATCATTCCAGTCCACTTGTGTGATCCGATTGAGACTTTTTTGTTGGAAAAATATAAATATAGTTTATTAAAACTAATAACATATTGCAATGAACAAGTGCTAAATAACTCTTGACACTGAGTGGTTTCTCTCCAATTCTCCATTGTGTTGTGTTGTGTTGTGTTGTGTGGTTCATAATTTCCTATGATTAAGTGGTGTTAATGCCATTGCCTTCCATGTAACGAGTCAGTAAACCATGGTCTCAGTTGAAGTTCTATTCCCTTTCTTCAATCATTAACGAGTCAAGCTTGAGTTTGATCTTTTAGCTTGAATTCAGGATTGTTCTAGCTCAGCTCGCCATAATTGTGACTCATCTTTACAAAAAAAAAGCACGAAAAAACATGAAACAAAAGAACAAACTTTTAGAAACAGCTCCCCGTGACAGTTGATGTGCATCCCACTATCGAGTATAGGTAACAGTGAAAACAAATGAAACAAGAATCAAGAATGAGAAGAAGAGGGGAAGTTTCGTTTTCTTAGAAAAACAGCGCCTTACAAATTCTGACAAACCTCGTTAGGGTTGTCGATCCAACGCCCTTTCGTTGTTTTTTTAGTTTTCTTTCGTTTCGTCACAAACAAGATGAAAACAAAATAATTTTTTTTCTTTCGTCGCGAAACAAAATGAACAAGAACAAAATGAAAATTTTCATTTCGTTTCAAAATTATAGTATAAAATATCACGAAATTTCGTATTTTGTTTGTTATGTGGCAAACAGACCGATTTCTGTAAAACGAAACGATTAACTAAATAAAATTGTGTTTCGTAAACAAAAACGAAACTGAACTATTTCGTAACCGCTATCTAGGGCTGCAAGAAGAATTCGTAATTCGTTCGAGTTCGATTCGAGAAAAGTTCGAAATTAGTTCATTCGATTTCAGTTCGAAACTAATTCAAATTAAATCAAACTAGTTCGAAATGGTTTTGAATCAAACTCAAACTAGCGTCGGTTCGTCTGAAACTGTTCGTGGATTAAAACAGTTTGAATCTTGAGAAGATCTTAACTGTTAGATGATATTGAAGTTCTAAAATAACATGCATAGTATATCTCATTTTGTACTATGCGGCTATGTATGTTTAATTTGTTTAATAAATTAAGATTTAAGTTGCTCAATAAATTCTTCATATCAAAATCTTGTAGGAATCAAATTTTGTGATTTTTAGAACTTTCTTGCTATATTTGAAATATTTTTTAAAAACAGCTTCGAAATTATATTTTGTAGTATTAAATCTGGATTGTTCTTAACAAATATTTAAAAAATAACAAGAAAGCTCTAAAAATCACGAAATTTGGTTTCCTACAATATTTTTATATGAAGAATTTATTGAGCTATAATATATGCATAGTACGAAAGGTGTTGTACTATGTATATTATTTTAGTCTTGTTATATATATATATAGAGAGAGAGAGTTATATTATCGTGCTATGCGAAGTAAAAAGAGTGTTTTACTTTGGCATAAAAATCAAATACCGACAACTCAAATGATCGATCTAAGTTGGTCAACGCAATTTAGACATCAAAATCTTCTAGTAAACCAACTTTCAGTCCATTTGAAGTATTGTAGCTATACATTTAGATTTTTTTTAAAAATGAGTAAAAATAACACAGTTTAATAATTAAAAATAACATTATTCTTGTTCGCTTTTAAAACATTCTAAAAGCATACCTACAAAACTTCAAATGCGCTCAAATTTGATTTACTAGGATATTTTTATGTCAAAGTAAAACACTCTTTTTTACTTCGTGTAGCTATATATAGTTTGTGCCATGAGTTCGTTCGTATTAGTATCAAATCAAACTCAAGCTTGTAAAGCATAATCACCCGCGGGCTGAGATGACCATGCCGCACCCGTACCAAACTGCCCAAATCCGCCAAAAACATAATCACACGCGGGCTGAGATGACCCCGCCGCACTCGTACCAAACTGCCCAAATCTGCCAAAAACATAATCACTCGCGGGCTGAGATGACCTCGACGCCCCCATGGCAAACTGCCCAAATCTGCCAAAACCATAATCACCTGCTGGCTGAGAAGGGCCCGTGTACTGCACAGATGGCTGGGATGGACCGAACCCAAACTGTGTGAAAGAGGCATGTGGGCCATAAAAATCATACTTCTGCTCAACATAAACTTGGGTCAAGTATTGGACACATACCATACTTAATTTTTTTAAATAAAGATAGGATTTACATACCGGCATAAACTGTCTAGGTGCATCAGTCGACGTGCATGCCTCTTTGTTGGTGTCAAGTTGCTCCACGTCCTCCGAAAGGCCGGCATCTGTATGCGCCCGCTGAAACTCATGAAGGGTGTCTGTATCCAACGTATCTTCACGGTGGCTACGCAGGAGAGTTTTCGCGAGTCCCTTCGTCCCTCGCTTATAAAGCTCCTTTATCACCCATTTCACCCTCTGGATACCCCGCACCCCTACAAATCATTTATGCAAATTATGTAAGTTACATTTCAACTAAAATATTCAATCAAATAAAAAAACATTACCAAAAAATGGAAAGAGACGGAAACATACCACTCGAGAAAGTCTAAGGCCACCTGGAACATAGCCGAGCACCTTTACAGAATTTATTGGAGGCGGTAGTGGTATGTCTAAGCCGGCCTCTACCTGACCCCGAATATAGACTGTATACATACTGTTCTGCTGAAACCAGCGACGATACTGAAGTTACTCCGCCTCGTTGTATGGTCTGTTCTCGACAATAAATTCTGGCCTAACCCATAGTTGCACGTAGGCAGCATGCGGCACACTCCAATCACCACCTTTGTTATTGGTATGTACGATTATGTCGAGCTTCTCCAGCTCGTGCTTATAACTATGAGGAGACATGGGTGGAATGGTTTGATAGAGACCAAACTGGCGCAAAACTCTCTCTGGATAGTGCCACGCAACAATCCAGAAGCAAATCATAGGCACTCTAGCCAACCAATAAGGTCGGTCACGATGAACCCGACCAAATAAATCACAACAACAAAAGTTAGTCCAATGAAATATTAATTAGAAGTAATTGATATAAACAAGGTAAATTTAACTGTTATGCACCTGATAGTAATTCGAGAACTGTACGGTAGGGCTGCCAATTCACCTGATCATGCCTTAAAGCTTCAAACTTGGTCCGATAAAACACCATACTTCCGCAGACTAGATTGTTCTCTTGTGTCCTGTACTTGTACCACTTTACAACATACGGTGGCCTCTCCTCCTCGTCAGGTCCTCCAAGCGACTCACGAGTACCCTTAAGGGCGGGTCGAGCAATATTGAATCTAGACCGAGACCAATGTTGCAACAACAATAATTGTCCACCAATTGTTTTCATCGTACGAATGCTTGCATTTGTCAAATTTATGTGGTGACACAAAGCACCAGTATTACCATTTTTTCTTACGGAACGAGAGGGCAATAATTGCACAAGAGCAGGGAATAAAAAAATAAAAAAGGAAAAAGAAAAAAAACACAAACCTATAAAGACAAGCAAGCGCTGCCGCCCCCCAATTAGGAACCCGCTCAGTATACAAATCCTCCAGAAACCTCAAGTACATGGCGGGGACACTATCTCCTGTACAATCCGGGAACAACACGAACCTAAACAAATCCATGATATATGCTCGGGTGTATCTTGCTACATCGTCATCTGTAGCAAGCTCACCTAAAGGCTCTGTGTTCACCCTCAATAAATGCAACATAATTCGAAATTCAACTTGTATGATTTCGTCCCTCTTTCTTTTTGTGTAAATCACCTGATCAGCCTTACCCGGCCCAAGACATCTCTCAATCAAATCATATAAATCGGCGTCACTATCACCGATAACAACATAACCAGAAATGGGCAAACCCCACAGACAACTAACATCCTCAAGTGTCACAGTCG
>CAXKVX010004854.1:0-14417 GCA_964058865.1 Eleocharis quinqueflora
AAACAAATTCTGGTAGCTTGATATAGATTTTGTCCGGCGTTATCTAGATGAGATCATTTCAGAATTGAAGTCTTCTGTATATATATAATCCACTGTGTATAAATATAATCAATTACTGTGAAGAAACGTGTTTAGCAGCAATTCTCATAGGATAATACGAAGATGCCCATTCAAAACTATATCTTGCTGTGTTACGTAGAGATTAGACTATGAAAGTGACGGATCTCTAGCTAGGAGTTTCTAAGTAATTTATAAAGTACAAAAATGTATATACTTTAGACTTACATCTCACAATATAAAGTGCAAATAGCTGATTTGAATCGTTGAAAATATTGTTCATATTAAAATCTACTTAAAAACCAAAATTTTCAAATGGATGTGGAGCACGAGCGTTTTAATTAAAATTTAGTTTCATGGACACCGATGAAGCACCAAAATCATATAGGGATTTGATCCCTTCTGATATTTCAAATTCACTCACAGTACTACATAAATGTCTTTTATATCGATTGTGATGGAACCGTCGGTATAAAAGGTCTCCTATTATAGACCTCTCTAACAACTGATAATAAATGTCACATTTTATACCGCGTGTTGCCTACCAATCAGTATAAAAGGTTTTAAAAAAATAAAAAAGGAATCTGTAGTTGTGTGACAGTTACGATTTGACAAGCATTTATCACGAGGCTGACATATTTGATAGGTATTTTTGCAGATATGTTCTTTTATAAAATATAATTTAAAATCCTTGTCCTTTCGTTGTTGTAATTTTTTTTTGCAAATATTCTATAATATGTCATTATAAATCATTTATTGATGTACACTTTTTTTTTTTGCAAATATGCTTTTATGTAGAAAAAGTCTTACCAATAGTAATTTTATTTTTATAGCAAACATTTAAAGGAGTTGTAAAAAAACTTAAAGACACGGATCAAGGCAAAACAAATTAATGCTCATAAGTTTATCATTTATAGCAAAAATTGATAGAAATAATTGAATAAAGAATATTTAAATGAATAAAAAATCTAGCAAAAAATATTTGAAGGAGCAAAATGAGGAAAGAATAATGTGGGAAGAAATAAAAATGAGGGAGAGATCATGTCTTTTATTGAGAAAGAAAAATGTGAGCTTGATCCGTGGAGAATATGTGTTTATTTGGAGCGTTGGATTGAGAATAATAATTAGTTAGATTGAGAAGAAATGGTGATCCGTTGGAAGAGAGTTTATTATTCTAGAATCTTTTATAGTGGTTGCTTTGGAGCAACCGATATTAAAAATTTTTATACCGGCTGCTTCGAAGAGTCCGATATGATTAGGCTTTTTATATCGTGTCCTTCCAAGCATCCATTATTAAAATGTGAGCTTTTATATATGTTGTATTGTACAACGCTATTAAAACATCCCCATTGTTTTTTTCGGTTTCCTATGCACCTTTTATATATCATTTTTGTTAAGGTCCGGTATTAAAAGTTTTAATTGAATTTCAAAATTGCCAATGAACTCTTTTAATAACAAATGTTTTGTAGAACATATATAAAATTGAGCGTATAATAACTTATTTTTGTAGTAGCTAGTGTCAAAGACCAATAATTATGGATTAGATAAAAATTATGGATCGTTATGAATATGATTTTTTTTCTATTTTAATTTTAAAATTTGTTTGAATACTCTCTCTAATAATTGTCAAAACAATCCTTTGTATAGTGATAAAAAATTACAGGTTTATCATTTAAATCCACGACAGTAAATATTGCATTTATAATTCTTTTTTATTTGCCGAGAGGAAACACCATGCTGAATCAATTATTGAGGAAAAACAAACCCACAAGAGTACTAGTGTAGTATTCGACAACTATGAAATAGAGAATCAGAAATAGTAATTCTTGCAACCATCAATTTTTTATTACATTATGGTTTAGTGTATGCTCGTAATAATTACTGTTATTTTGTAAAGACAAGAAAAGTAAAATTCAACAGTGTATCAAATTGAGTATACTTTATATACAAAAAATGCATCGCACTAATTTACTTTGGTATTTGTATTTTTATTTTTTTTGCATATTCTTAATTTCATCAACAAATGAAGTAGACGAACCAAATTCTCTCCAAAAAAGTATCAATTCCAAAATCAATTAATTTCTATAATTATATTTTAATTTATATATCTCCAACAATAAAATTTGGATGTAAATGAATAGTTTTGTGAGTGTAAATAATAGTAACAATATCCAATAATTAATTTATTCTATAGATAAATACAAAGATATTTTACTCTTAATTGAAGAGAGATAACATGAATAAATATGAGCTCTTTCATCACAATAAATATACAAATATAATAAAATTAATTGTACAGAGTTGTTGATGATATGACATATGTAAAAACTTAAAACTTACTTTTATAAACAATAAATTATAGATTCTTAAAGTGCAATGTCAATTAAAATGGACAAAGACTAAGTTGAAGTTTGAGAATGTATTGTTATATAATTATATCAACATAATTTGTGGTCATTAAATTTTTATTTTGAACAAAGATGAAGATAAGTGAATCATCTTTAAATATTGACAAGAGATTCTTCATTTGAGTATTGAATTTACAACCTTTCACACAGAGGATAGGATCTTTTGTCACTAGATCAAAAATTAGTTACGAAAAAAAATACAAACTTTCATTGACAGTCATAAACCAAACATTAATGCATGCCACTCAATTGTAAATGCTACGGAGAAATTCATGCTTTTTCAACGGCTAGTCTAGCTGTTTGACAATAAAAATACTATCTTTTTTTTTGTGAAAAACAGCTAAATAGGCTGTTGAAGATTCACTATAAAGTCCGCTGTAATAAAGTACACTTATTATAGCAGGCTTTCTGTATCTGTAGTAGCCTCTCCTATTATATCTCTCCTTAAACCGCTATAATAGATCTTATAAGTCCGTAATAATAACCAATCTTTATTGTAGTGAATACGACAGAGAAATTCATGCTTTCCAACGGCTCATCTAGCTGTTTGACAATAAGAATACTAACGTTCGGTGTAAATAGCCAAACGGGCGGTTGAAGAATACGAATTTTCCGATCATAAAATTTAAGATTTTTTTTAAAGAGTAACTCCTAAATGAGAGTACCTACTTTCATTGATTTATGTTCTCTTACGGTTCAATCCTTTCGTCCGTTTTTTATCTAACGGACGAGATCAGAAATATAAAAATACAGATATAACAGAAAAAAAAAATAACAGCAGATTCAGACACCACCACTAAATATGTACCGAGATAAAAGGAAACAAATAAAATAAACAGCAACTAGTAACTACAACTGAAACCTCAAAAATCTGACAAACTAACCAAAAAGAGTTTACTCATAGAAATAATGCACCCCATTCTCAACCAAATTGTTCATACTACCATTACCATAGTGGTCGACTCAAATACTCAATAATGCTTTCTGGCTTAACTTTTATTGAAGGAATTCTTTATATAATTCACTATTCATCATACTGAACATCACATTTTTTATTATTGATTGAACTTTTAATTTTATAGACATTGACATACTCTCTCATCTTCTGTTTCCCATGGAAGGGAATCTGACAATCTGTTTAGTTCAAGAGAATTTTGTAACATATTTATTTTATAGAAGGATGTCTTCGTAAAGTGGAACCCAATTTTTCACTAGAAAGAAAGGGCAAATGCAAAGAGGGCAAAAGGTCGAATTGAAATGAAGGGGGAACATTGCACCTTTAGTAGGTCTCTCTATAGATCTAGACAGCTGATAATTTCTCCATTTCAATGCAAACCATATCAGAACCATTGGTAGCTAATTAGTACAAAAGGCCTTGTATTTGTATGTTGTAACTGCAATTATGATACGTAAATCATGAAGACTACGACTCCTATAATATAATATAATATCAGAATTGCAAGTTTGCAACCTGAAAATTTAAAAAAGGAGAAGAATGGTAGATTGGAACTGGAGAGGTGATTAATTTTAATTTGTTTTGCAAGAAGCTTGTGGTGCGCGCAGTAGAGATTCCTCAAAATAAAGTGGCTTTCCTATTGATGATGACAAGAAGCCCCATGTCGTATTGACTCCTCCATTGTTAAAAAGGAATCTTCTTCTTTTGTTTTGTTGGCCAGTTGTGTGATATTATCTTATGCAATTATGATGTCTATAAAAAAATCATAAAAGAGCGGTCTACATTTTGTGTGATTTTCTTTTGGCAACAATTGCAATGATAATCAATAGCAACTTTCAAATAAACCTAACACAACGCATGCAACTTATGGATATGATAACCAGAAAAGATATTGTAATTTCTGGTTATGCAATGGAATTGTGTTTGAAATATGAGCAAAACTATGGTGCTTACGCATGTATCGTGCTTGTGCATCTGATTCGTGATTCGTGAAGATTTGTACGCATCGAATATCGATGCACATCGAAGGATCCAAATGCACAAGCACCATAACTTCACTCTTGAAATATTTGGACTTAATTTGACATTAACTGTTTGTAATATATTAAGAAAAAATTATGAATTAAAAGTTTTGGTATTTATTAAATTAACTGCAATATCTAATATAGGTCAAGGTAAATTCATTTGAGTGAGAGAGTTGCAAGAAAAAATTGTAGATTCGGGCTGGCTTGAAATTGACTTGTTCAATTTAAACTCGAGGTATTAATGAGCTATCTAGACTCGACTCGTTTAGTGATGAGCGAGTTTTGTTTTGACTCAGCTTGGCTCTTACTAGCTCAATTCGAGGTATAATTATGATATAAATTAGTGATGGAATTTATTTTCTTGGTTGACAAGTGTTGAATTGTTTTATGAATTTTGATCTTAAACTCTTTATTACTGAATTGGTGCATATTAATTAATGTACTTTGTGCATTTTAACATAGCTCAAGCTACGAATAAAATAATTTATAATGTTGAATAAAAAGAATAGTTTTCGTATTCAAAATAAACAAGCCATTAATGAGTTGGCTCTGAATCAAATTCAGTGGCAGATCTAAGTCAGAATGGGGTAGTCGTTCCATTCTAAATCTTGAAATTACTACAGTAATAATACCGAGTTAGATATTTTATCATATCTTGGATTGAAAATTACTGAGCTTAATAGTTGGGCTTACTATATGTTGAAATTAAGAGAAAAAACAATCTCATCTCTCTTTGTCGTGTAAAAAAAAAGAACGAGAAGGGAAGTTTGAAGAGACGATTCTGAGAAGTGGGCCATATTTTTAATTAATTAAAAGACAACTTTACCCTTTTGTGCGATGCTCTATTAATAAATAAAGAAGTATTGGAATTGAGCTTTTATTACTTAGTTCTATTCTCTTTTTAATTAATTTTTTTGGACTGTGCAATATGTTAAATGGGATAACACATAAACAACTTTTCTATTATACAACTTAAATATTTTTTTGCAATATAAATCATTGAATATGAACTATAATATTATTAACTAGTCAAATAAATGTTTTATTTTTTGTCAAATAAATATTTTAATACATAATATATATTTTTATTATTTTATATATTTTCAACCATCCTAGTTCTTTGAAAAATACCGTATCGCCACACCAGCACTGTATCGAATACGATACTCGCACCCGCACCTGTGCAACATAGCTCGTATAGAAAATTTGCCTTTATCGACTTGATTATCTATTATTTTAATTTTTTATTTTTAATATGTAAAATGAGGATAATTTTCTTCAATGACTTGATTATCTAATATTTATTATTTTTACTGGTTTTTAAATAGTTTTTTAAGGATGCATGTTCAATTTTTTTATTTTAGTACCGACTAGTTAATGAATTTATATCTGATAAGCTATTACAATTCAATTATCGTCCCATCCTGACAGAAATTCTGAATCCACCCCTTAAATCGAGTTATAACGAGTCAAACTTGAGCTTATTTTTTTAACGTGGAACTACATATAATCATACTCGGTCCGACTTATAAGAACAATCTCAATTCAAGTTTGGTTTGCTTCACATGTGAAGAGGTTCCTCAAGAAGATTCAATTAATTTAAAAATCATGATCATCTCATATGATAAGGAAGTTCAAATCAGTATGTTCAAAACAAAACAAATAAAAATTGGGAGACTATAACAGAAATTATATATGGCATGTTGCTTACTGGTACTTGCCTTTTGAAACACACATGCATTGAAATCTTACTCTAAAGGAGCATGCTGCTGGTAGGTGCTAGTGGTACACTGGTACATAATTAAAATCAAGTGGGGACCTGACAATGTTCATTTTCAACTGTTCCAGTATATAGTTTGTGCATGTATTTTTTTCTTATAAATGTATATTCTCCATTCTCTTATGGATAAGTTTAACATATTAGCTAGACTGCCTTCTATCTTTGAGATTATTTGTTAGGTAATTAGATAGCTTGATTTAGACGGAATCTCATCTTTTTCAAAAGTTTCGTCTACAATTAGCCACAAACTTAAGTAGGAATATAGAATAGGCGTTGTCTGCTTGAACTGTAATAGTGCTATTCTCTCTGCTGTTTGATTTTGCGTATAATGCTTCAGATATATATTTGGAACAACAGCATTAACATAGAAAGATTATTTCTCTTCACTATTACAGGATTAGCTTTTAATATCGGTTGAAAAGAGCCTTTTAACATCGGATAAGGAGGTATTATAAGAGAGTTGTTAAAAGATTGAAGCAATGAATATCAAAAGGTAAAAAAATTTATATCGGTTGTTACAAAACAAACCGCTATTAAAAGATGTTTTTTATATCGGTTGTGATGGAACAACCGGTACAAAAGGTCCCCTTTATAGCCCTTCTTTGTTCCAACTAATCTTATAAGTCTTCTTTTTTATCGGATGTTGCCTAACAAACAGTATAAAAGTGGTTCAAAAAATAAAAATAAATAAATTTGTAGTTGCTTGACAACGACAAATTTGACATGCATTTGTTGCGAGGCTGATAGATTTGGCGGATGTTTTTTGCAAATATGTTTTTTATAAAATATAATTAAAAAAAGTCTTACCAATATGCTCTTCTGTAATTATTGATTTAAATTATTTTTTTGCAATTATGTTGTAATATGTTCTTTTAAGACATTTATTGCTATAATATTTTTTTGCAAATATGTTCTTCTGTAAAAAAAAACTCTATCAATAGCCTAATTTTATTTTTACAGCAAAAATTTTAAGGAGTTGTAAAAAAAGAACTTAAAGAGAAGAATCAAGGCAAACAAAACTTAAATGCTCATAGTTTATCATTTGCATAAAAAATTAATAGAAATAATTGAATAAAGAATACTTAAATAAATAAATAGACCTAGCAAAATAATACTTGTAGGAGCAAAATGAGAGAAGAAGGAGATTTGTGGGAAGAAAGAAAAATGATGGATAGATTGCATGTCTTTTATAGAGAAAAAAATTGTTGAAAGAAAAATGTGAGCTTGATCCGTAGAGCAACTGCTATTAAAAGATGAGCTTTTATATCGATTGTATTGTACAACCGCTATTAAAATCTATCCATTGCTCTTCGGGTTTCCTTATGCACCATTTATACATGATTTCTCTTAAGATTTGTATTAAATATTTCATCTAAATTTCGAAATTATCACCGGACTCTTTTAATACATTTATTTTCCACAACATATATAAAAAGATTTATTAATCTCAATTTTGTAGTAGCGTTTTTTAAACCCTCCTTCCCGACAATTTGCTCATTGAGAATAATTAAAATCAGAATATCTCGAAATTTCACTAGAAACATTTTTTTCGATATAAATATTGTTACATTGCACGCTTGCTCCTTGTAAGAAATGGATGTGTTCTGAATGAAGTTTTTTTCAATAAAAAAACAAGCATTGAGTTTAGTACAGGAAATTCACAGGGGAAAGATATCAATCAAACTCTGTGTCCGAATTTAGTTGTATTCAAACTTAACTGAATTTTTGAATCCGCCACTGATATTAATTGATAATTATAATTATAATAATAGTATAATAATTTTAATATAACAGTTGACAAAATGGGAAAATTCTTTTATGGCTATACGTAACACTACTTAATAATAAATCAGCCCAAAAAAAATTTACCCAGTTATTCATGTCAAATCATTAGGTACGTGAATCTACGTAAAACAATTGCGTGACGATAGCATTACACAAACATGTGCAAGCGGCGAACCGCTCTGCATTTGCCACGTCATCATCCACTCAGACGAATTGCCACGTGTGCAGCAGAACCATACCTAGTCGAACGGCTTCAGTTCTTCCCTCTCGGAATCTCTTTCAATTTATATATTGCCAAAAAGAAAAGCTTGACTATTTTTAAACTGACCTTATAAAAGTACATTTTCGCATAAAGAACTAATATGATACTCTTTTCAAAAGAACCCTCCCAACAATGGTATTTAATTCTGTACAATGTCGCTTTACATACGCTAATTTGTTATTCAAACAGCACATTGGATGGATTTAAACCGACTGCAATTTCAAGGGGCTTGAGCAGTTTGTGTGTGCACATTTTTGCTTCAATTATTAAATTGTAAAAGTTGAGAATAAATTAAATTGTACTACAATAATTGACATGATGTTGTCCTTTACACACAATAAAATACCTGTTAGGTAGATTCAAAGAATCTTTAACTCTGACATTATTTTGCAATTGCCTGTACAGAATCTCGTACAAACCATTGATCTGGCACCGTGGAAAGGAGAATCTTGGAGGACCACCGAGAATATTGTACTGGTCATTTATTTCAAGATCCATAAAAAATAGTTTTTTTTTTCAGAAACAAATTATATAAAAATGTCTATCATATTTAGACAAAAATAAGCTAAAGGTAATAGACATTTTATATATAAAAAATGTATATCGATACCAATAAACCAAATTTGGTCTAGCATCTGTTCGTGATCTTTTTCTTTCATTTTTTCGTCGCTCTTTATTAGAGTTCTCAAAAAATTCGGGCGGGTCTACCCGCCTGTGTTCAGATCCGACCTGATTCGTGGATCCCGAATGATCTAGCACGGGTCGGGTTGGCCCCAAATTTTTCAAATCCGTCTAGACTCGTGGAACCGAGCAAAAATTCAAAAAAAATCAGAAAAATTCGAAATATATATATATATATATATATATATATATATATATTTACCTATTAAGGAAGCGACTAACTGTCCCCCCTTACACGCCCCCCATATAAGTCTTTATACTCAAATGTAGTAGTCTTTATATTTTTTAGTATAAGTCTTTATACTCAAAAAATATTATCATTGCATTTGTTCAATAAAATATTTATACAAAGAATTAAAAATAATTTATCATTGCATTTGAGTGGGGGGCGCGTAAGGGGGACACTAATACGGAGGACAGTTATATTTACTCATTAAAATAATGTGCAGCTTTAAATTAAAAAAATTCAAAAAATTCAAAAAATTCGAAAAGTTGGACGGATCCGACCTGACCCGACCCTACCCGTCTGGACCTGCCCGGGTTTATCACGGGTCGGGTTGGGGGTTTTGGGTTCGAACCCGTGCATACCCGCCCCGCCGTACCCGTGAATCCGTGGATCCGGGCGGGTCGGATCCACGGGTACCCGACCCGCCCCGTTATTAATTCACTACTCTCTGTCAAGCTCACACACTTTTATCTTTTTCTTGTTGTTACGCCACTCTATTTTTCTCATTTGTCTCGTGATATTAATGATGACAGATTCATGATTTCATTTAGGAGTAGGCATAATTATCATATAAAAATAAAAAATATAATGTTTTTTAAAATATTGAATATCATTAAAAAGTGTATTTTACATATAAAAAAGCAAATACATATAAAATATAATTACGCAAACAAAATAAAATCAAGATGCGACGGTAAACCGAGTCGACCTCTACGACTCTACGAGTCTTCATATTTTAAAATATTTGCATAATTCTTCCATTATCAACACGTCTAATGATATGACACGCCAATGTGTCAATACGTCATGTGTTATCACGCGTGACCTACTAGTATTATAAGCCATGACTTCAAAGAACTTGCACTCTATTACTATGATTTTCCATGATGCATGTTTACAATGAACGCAACCACAAACATCAGAAAACAAGTTGGGCTTATTTTATAAAAATGGGTTAAGTTATAATTTGAACGATACATGTACACCGACAAGAAATGTGTAACTCAGCCATTATGCATTTATTATTATAACTTCTTATTGATATTTAATAGTGAACTTGTGACAAAATACGATGGATAATGGATAGAAAGTTTCAGTATCATGTTTCTGTTATTATTCAGCACAACGCACTTGCGAGTTTTAATGTGCAGTAAGAAATCTTACGCCATGTTTCGCTTAAGCATAGTGATATAGACTGAAGTAAACAGAAACAACAATTCATCAATTTCCATACTTGTCTTGGATTAAATGAAAAACAATAATTCATCTCGGAGACTAGTGTTGTCTACTTGTCTGGGAAATTTAAGCTATTATCAGAAGTCATTCTTGGAGATGTTATGATCATATACACTGGTAAATGCCCACATTTTATTAGAAAGTACTAAAGAAACAAAGAAATCACTTACAAAGAAAAATCTATTGCAATTACATTCATACACCTTCACCAACCGCCCTCCTATTGGGTCTAACTTAGAATCTCAGCCACTTCGACTGCAGTAAATTCGCGACAGGGACGAACATACGACTGTACGTGGCGAGTGGCGAACAGTGGGCGACGATGGGGTCGCAACTCGCGAGGAGCTATGGTTCGAGCGGCATAAGGAAATTTTTATGTTAAGTCCAACATTGTAAATTTTTTTAGGTTTGTTTTATTTCGCGACTCAACTGGGAAGGGAACTGACGGAAGGGAGTAGATATCGCTGTTGGTGGAATTTTTGGAACTGATCTGATGGGCCGGAGCTGGGCCAGAATTCAGGAATAAGCATTTTTATATTTCAAAGGTAGACACTTCATTAATTGATCCATAGACTCAGTTGGATTTCAAATTTCAGGTGTAGACAAGTGCCTACCTGAAATATAGTAGATCCGCCCTTGGATACTACTTTGTTTCATTTGATTTAGTTTGTAAATTTACATTATATCATTATTTAATATTTATGCTTTTTTTCAATTTTATTCGGACAATTTATTTTTTATATATAAGACATACCCCAGTGTCTCAAACTTTAGCATTTGATGCATTACAAATTGATAATTGAATCACTTGTACTCTTCATTTCTGTTAATAATAAAACAATATTTCAACTTCCATCGAACAACTAATCTAGATCTTATTTTATCATTTTGGACACTTCAACGCTAGCTATTAACTGAATAATATGCGAAGTATGAGAGGCTTAAATGTGGATAACTTTAGTTCTAGTCAATTCAAATTAAGCATATATATAAATTTTGGCCAAAAAATTTTGGTTAATGTGAAAGTTTTGCACTTCAGCCGAAGTGCAAAAGTGTCACATTAGCCAACTTATTATGGTCAAAATTTAAATTTAAGTTGCTTCATATCAAAATTTTGTAAGAAATCAAATTTCGTGATTTTTAGAGCTTTCTAGCTGTATTTTAAATATTTTTTGAAATAGCCTAAAAAGATCATGTTTTTTTAATATTAAACTGGATTGTTTTTAAAAAATATTTAAAATATAGCTAGAAATCTCTAATAATCACGAAATTCAATATTTACAAGATTTTGATATGAAGAATTTATTAAGCAACTTAAATTTAAATTTTGACCAAAAAAAAATTGACTAATGTGAAACTTTTGCACTTAAGCCGAAGTGCAAACGTTTTTACATTAGCCATACTATATATATATATATATATATAGATGGGGGATCCATTAGCCTCCATTTTTGTAGCCTCCTCCATCAAAATCAATGAAAATGGTCGATCCGGACCGTTGAAAATATTCTTCATACTAATATAGACTTGGAGACCAAATTTTAGATTTTTTAGATTTTTTTTTACTATTTTATCGGACGGGTTGAAAATTGGATGTCTATAAGTCGTTAGATAAATCCAATTTTCAACCCGTCCGATAAAATAGTAAAAAAATTCAAAAAAATCTAAAATTTGGTCTCCAAGTCTATATTAGTTTGAAGAATATTTTCAACGGTCCGGATCGAACATTTTCATTGATTTTGGTGGAAAATAGTGCAGGAGGCTACAAGAGGAGGCCGCGAGGAGGAGGCCATGGATCCCCCCTCATATATATATATATATATATAGAGTGAGATTATGGTGTTCCGCAAAACACGTGCTTTGCAATTGTGGACCATTGGATCATCGAATATCATGTTGGCACGAATCACAAAACGTGATCCAATGAGGCAATGGTCCACAATTGCAAAGCACTGTTTTGCGAAACACCATAGCTTCACTCTATATATATATATTTTTTATTTTGAAGTAAAAGGGCTTCGCCCTTTTAAATATATTTATTCAAAATGTTGGTTAATTCAAATTAAGCATATTGTTAAAGCCTATTTAAGCTGATATCTCTATTATGCTTGCGAATAATTCTACTACATTTAAGAAGAATAAGTAGAGGAGATAGATCTCATGTATCCATGAGGTTACGTGTCTAATATTGTCCGGTTCAGACATATGGAATTAAAAAATAAAATTGTAAAGAAAGGTAATGTACTATTGGAGATTCGAAGCAGCGTCATCCTTCTTTGAGAAAAACCAAGTTGCAAAATGCAAATGTTGTGTTGCACACTTGCACGATTGAAATTGAAATATCCAACTGCATCAGCATCACTAGTGATTAGTGAAAAAGTGGGACTCTGTTCTTCTACCGCGCAGTGCAGTATCCTGCGTCGCCTCGTTCGCTCAGATGACAATTAGACAGATCTGAAACACGAATCACGAAAAAATTATCTTCACGTGGAGTGCGTCACCTGATCTCGTTCTGAAAAAGTGTATATCAGATCCTCTAGGGTTATCACTGTGTAGTTTTACCTGCACGTGAATCAGAGATCCTAGATTTACATTTGTCAAATATTGTTTGGAAATTGGAATAATGTTTTTCTACGAGCGGTATAGAACAACGTGCCGACACTGTGAGCTAAATAAATAATATGATGTAAAATGTGACAGAAATTAATAATACTTGAAATTATAATTAGAAAAATATTGTTTAATAAAAAATAAATGACCAAGAGATAAAAAAAGTCAGTTGAAAATTAATACATTTGATAATTAATATGCGTTTAGTTTTCCAGGAAAATAGAAATGAGCGTTAACATAGGTTGATTTAGTTTTCTTAGTTATGTTATGGCGATCAAATATTGCCCTGGATTATATTATTAAGTAAGAAAATGTTTTGATGTAATAGAAATAATAAAATAGCCGAGCTCTTAAAAAATATTAAATCTCTTCAGATTAAACAGTCAAAATAGAAAATATGCAAGTGTTTAGAATTTTTTGTATAAAGATTAACTTGATAGTTTTATCAAAATAATATTTTTCTTAAAGTTTGGCAAATGTCGCACATTTTTAAAACATATTAAATTTTGTAAAGTTTGGCTGCAATATGAATTCTCTTATTTCGTCACTATTTCAATCACGATATACTTAATATATCGGCACCACAACATTTAAAATTGCCAATTTTCCAATCATTTCTTATTGTAATTCAGTTAAATTCTCTATGATTTCATTCAATTGTTCCAACCTCGGATCCATAAATTTAAAATTCAAACTTTGTTACTTTGAGTCATCTTAATTCTAGTCGTGGAATCTTAGCAAATGGCCAAGATGCCACAGGAATTATTTCTACTGTTTGAATTACACAAGATCTACACTTAAAAAAATCTATCTCGATTCTCGAAATTGCCACGCGTCAAGTGCTAAGTGGCTGTTTTGCCTTGTGGTACGTGGTGAAATTCGACGTGAGAAGGGACTAAATGGAGAAACCGAATCTGCATGCCGTCCGATCTGCATCAAGATTCGTGTTTCATAATTTCATCTCTAGTTCTCATCTCTGGCGGTCCGATGTAAATAAACGATCGATCTGAACCGTTTGATTTGATGTAGCGCTATAACAAATTTGGTTCCCTAAATGGAAAGATTTATCAAGAAAAAGCGAACCCAGACAAACTAGTCACCGTCAATTTCAAATACCATTAATATTCACTAGTATTACGCAAATACCATCCATATGTAGTGTTGTGCTAAACCCGCGCCGGGTCCCGCCCGTTACGACCCGCCCGTGTCCGCCGGGTCCCAAACCCGCCCGTCTGCCAGACGGGTCGAAACCCGCGGGTCAAACCCGTGACGGGTCAAGGGCGGGTTTTTCCTCCGGTTCCCAACTCGATCCGTATTAGACCCGCCCGTGTCAGACCCGCGTCAGAACCCGCCCGACCCGCACCCGTCGCACCCGTCGTGACCCGTGACCCG
>CAXKVX010004855.1:0-13384 GCA_964058865.1 Eleocharis quinqueflora
GAGCTTTTTGCTGGATTAATTGAAAGGCCACTAATACACGCATACTTGTGTAGGATTTTCGTCAAAGCTCTCAAATTTATGGGGTGGGCTTCCGTAATTATGAGAGTGTCATCCGCGAATTGGTAGGCTGTAGTGTGCAATGTTGGTATTGAATAGAACAAGTATTGTTCCGCTGTGATAACTGTTTGAAGGGTGTCCGCTACTAGAATGAAAAGTAGCGGCGAGAGTGGATCTCCCTGACGTAAGCCTCTCTGGTGATAAAAGGTTGGTCCATTTATTCCGTTTACCCGTACATAAGATGATGAGGATATTAGAATGTTTTTGACCCATTCATTCCATTTTGCTGGGAAGCCTTTAGCTCGAAGGAGTTCTAGTAGGAACTCCCATGAGACTTTGTCAAATGCTTTTCTAAAGTCCACCTTATAAATAATAGACGGGATGTTAAGTTTATTCCTTAATATTCCTTGTTCTCTAGCTACTAGGAACGTATCCATCAAGCTTCTCCCTCTTATGAAAGTCGATTGATTAGGAGAGATCAGTTTTTGCAGTTTCTGCTGGAGCCTTTCAGCCAAAAGCTTCGATATTAGTTTAGAGATTGTGTTCAGGACACTAATTGGACGGTAATCGTCCATTGATTTGGCGTGATCACCCTTAGGGATCACCGTGATACATGCCTGATTAATCCTCCATAGGTCCAACTTGTTATTCTGGAAGGTATTGATCATGACACAAAGGGTAGGACCCACTGTTTCCCAGTATTGTTAAAAGAATTCCGATGGGAATCCATCCGGACCTGACGATTTTCCTTTTGCCAGTGCAAAGATGGCTTTCTCGATCTCTTGCTCTGTGAAATCCGATTGGAGCGATGCCAGGTCGGCATTATCCATTCTTTCAATTAAGCCAAAGGGGAGTTGATCTATAGGTGTTTTGGTTCCCATAATGCTTTTGTAGTGTCCTGAGAAGGCCAGAGAAATCATGTTTGGGTCTTCCAGTGTTATTGACTCCACTTCTAATTTGGTTACTTGGTTATGTTTAAAGCGGCTAGTTGCCACTGAGTGAAAATATTTGGTATTATTATCACCAAGCTTTAACCAGCGCATCGATGAGCGTTGCTGCCATTTTTGCTTCTGAAGTAATGCAAGGTCGTATGCATGCTGACGAAGGCTAAGACGGAAGGTGAATTCTGTTTGTTGTAGGATTCTATGTTCTTCAGCCTTGTCTAGCGCTTGGATTATAGCTCTTGTTTTTGACAGCAAGGTGGGAACTCTGGCGAATTTTCGCATTGCCCATGCTTTGAGAGCTTTCCTTGTAGCATTTAATTTCCTCAAGAAGTCAATCGCTACCACTTCCGATGGGTTTGGTTTCTGCCAAGCATGGCTAACAATTATCTTGGTTTCCGGAAATCGCAACCAAAATCTTTCAAATTTGAAGGTTGAAGGTTGAGAGCCTTAGAACGTTGAAGTTTATTCAGTGTCAATTTTATTGGTATGTGATCCGAGACGTTTGCTGGGATATCCGTGAGCCTACTCTGTAGAGGGCCTCCTGGAATCCAACACCATTGATCCGAAAGAAGAACTCTGTCTAACTTCGACATCGTTGGTGATGGTCGTTTATTTGAATATGTGAAGGATTTGGACTGTAATGGTACTTTCTGGAGCAATAATTCATCGAGACAATGGTTAAATTCCAATGCTATTCCCAAATTGAATGAGTTTCCTGTTGTGTCCCCTGCATTCCTTAGTATATTAAAGTCGCCTGCTATTATCCATGGTAATGTGTTGAGCTCCCGAATTGTTCGTAATTCCGATATAAAATCCAATTTGAGTGAGTCGTTTGTTGGACCGTATACATTTGTGGTCATAATATCCGTGGAATTAAATCGAAGAACAACTGTGCACGAGTAATCATGGATGTATGATGCTTGTAGTGAGAATGTGTTTGTCCATGTTGTTAGTATACCTCCTCGAGATTGGTGTGAATCTTTTTTGTGAAATTCATTAAAGCAAGGCGGACATGCCGTGCGAAGTCGAAAGAAATCAGTTGAGTCGCATTTTGTTTCTTGCAAACATAAGATATTACAATCATTGTCCCTCAGAATATTCTTGACTACTGCACTTTTCCTGTAATCTCCAAGTCCTCTCACATTCCAAGAAATTAAAGCTAAGATAATCTAAACTATCCTATCCAAAATTGCTTCCAAAATTTGATTGGAACTTGTTTTCCTAATTTTCTAACGTGTCTTGATATGCCGACTTGGAGAAGAGCATGTGACCTTTACGGTGGTGCATCCCCCTCTCAGAGGTATGCATCAATCTCATCGATGATGTCTTCATCCTCACCACTTGATCCATAGTCAATCTGTTCCTCCGAGTCAAGCAAATCATTGCCAGTGGCCTCCATTGCGTCCGGTGTATCTCGTGCTCCTCCCGTACCTTCCTTGGCAAGTGGAGGAACGTTGAATTCTCCCAATTGCACGTGTTTACCAAGCGCCGCTATGTCCACATCTTGAAGCAGAGTGATGGCGAGTCGTTCTTCCTCTAGGCATCAGAGGATGATGCTTGCTTTCTCAGTTCCTATTAATGTCTTGACCGATTTTCTTGCACGTGCTTTCGTCTTGCTTGGTGTGAGAACCATGTCTGAAAGATGGGCGGGTGGTTTAGAGAGTCTGACACTCTTCCTTTGCTGAGATGCCGCTGAGCCCTCTCGGTGTGGTTGCTTTCTGGAATTTCCAGTGCCTTCTGTTGCGCTTTTCTGCGAGCGTTGGCCCATCTGCAAGGTAAGCCTGACAGAGGAGAGTGGGCAAGGTGTTGCCTCCCTTTCCACTGATTCATGGTCCATGTCTATTTCCATTGGCTCTGGGTGGATTTCCTTTGCTGCTATCGAAGGCGCGTCGGTTTGCATTGCAGCGTCCATTTCCTGTAAATCATTTTCTGATTGTTGCTGTGGCTCCGCGGGTGGAATGGGTTGGCTCTGGGTTGAAGTTATTGTTGGGCCTGGTGGGTTGGTTTGGGTTGGTGCGGAATTGGGTGTAGCTAGTTTGTCTGTTGGGCTGCTGCCTTGAAAGGGTTGATGGGTTTGTTGGGCTTTCGGACTGGTTGGGTTTAGTTCAATCGTGGGCTGTTGGGTTATCGGCTTGCTAAGGTTGAGTGGACTTGTGATCTGTTGAGAGTAAGAAGGGTTGCCTATTGGGTCATTTAGCATAACCAGAGATCTAGCAGTCCTGGGCTTAGACTGATTTCCTTCCAAAAGCCCAACCGAGTTGGGCCTAGTTTTGTCCTGTTTGGCTGAAGATGGGGACAGACATCCCTTTTGCAGGGGAGTAGAACCCTTCAATGCAGCATTAATTGAAGCTGCCAAGAGTTTCGGTCCCTGTGCTAGCTGTGGCTTTTTTGGCATTTCGTGTAAAATGCCTTTTCCTTTGTTGTTTACTGCTTTTTCCAAATAAGGGAATTCCTCCCTGTCTGTCTTATTCTGCACTACAGGTCCTTTTCTCGCCCAGACCAGCTGTTGTTTTTGTCTCACATGTCCAGCTGGTACCCTTGGGTGCTGCACTGAACCTTCTGCTGCAAGTTTGGCAGCCTGATGCAGCAAGGAGGTTTGATCCTCTCCATTTGTCCCTAATCCGGATGCCTCCTGTTTGTTGTTGTTGCGCCGAAACTCCATGACCCTGGTAAAGAACTTCTCGACAGATTTCGGTGGAGCTGAAGCAATGAGTTCACGCAGAAAGGATTTGCTGCATGCCCATTCTGCCGCATCCGCCAGGAGAAGATCTAACGGGTGGGAGTCAGCAGAGGGAGTTTGTTTGCTGCCGAGTGCCAACTTGCGTTCCAGATTTTTGAAGACGGACTCTTCCGGCGTCGTATCTGGTGGAACCTCAAAGTTGAAGGGTTCCTCTACCCACCCCCTGACCCCCACCGGTAGGCATGTTGAGATGCCCAAGGTGAAAAAGAACACGTTACTTGGCACTAATGCTAGGTCCGGACATGCCAAAGCCACATCTAGATACTCTAATGAGGCTGCGGAGTCCAGCCGGGCATGATCAATAATCAGCCCGAAACTCGATGTGGCATATGTTAGGTGCTCCAAGGACCACGAGAACGGTGGCACCTCGTGCAACCTAAGCCAAACCTTATACGGAAGCTGAGTAGGACGACCCGCTGTTAGAGGCGACAACGGGTACCATACATACCCCTTGGCGCGCAAGGAGGGGTGAGGGTTTGACATGAAACGGTATCTCGACAGCTCAGTTGGAAGCAAGAGCAGATATTTGCAGGCAGTGAGCTTAGAGATCTGGGCAGGATTCTTCACTTTGCAAACTCTTTGAAAATCTTCCGCTGCTTGGCTCATTGTCGGCGACCGAACCAGACGAATGTCAATGATGATGGCCTGCCTAAGCCTGTGGATCTCGTGCGTTAGGTTCTCTGTTTCGTGAACATGAGCATAGACCGAGTTGGGGCGCGAAATTGGCATGTCTGTTTTGCCCTGCGGTGTTAACTCCGGAGGCCGAGAGGGCAGCGGGGCCGGGCTGTTTGGACACACCTTTGCTGCGTGGCCTTGCTGCTTGCAGTTGTGGCACACCATAAATCCTTCACACTCTCCAGGTCTATGCCCGACTACATAGCAGTCGAGGCAGCGACCGCGCCAAGCTGGGTCCTCCCTGTTTGGCGGGAAGGGCAACCACTCAAGGAGACTTCGCAGTTCTTCTGGTGACAAGGGTTTATAGTTCCTGCGAGGTCTCTTGGCATCAATGGGCCGGGTGGAAGTGTTGCTGCTACTGGAGCTTGGTGGCCGGCGAGCTGGGACGAGGTGCTTGCTGGGGGCTGAGGGGCGCCGGTAGGGGGGAGCGTGGAGAGATTTCAGCGAGGAAGCCAGGGCTGCCGAGACCCTGCTGGAGGATGGCTTTGTGGTGTCCGAGGATGGTGCTTGGTGTTGGTTTTGGCAGCGGGCATGGTGGGATGACATGGTTCTAGCTGATGGGTGGGTTTTTGCGATAGAGTGAAATAGGATGGGGTTGGAGTTATTGTTTTTATAAGCTAGATGCGTAGAGTGGGTTAATGGAGATGGGTAGGGTTTAAAAGGTTTGGGGGCTGGGAGGTTTTGGCGGCGGCAGGGAGAGAACCAACCCTCTCCTAGGTCTTAGAGAAATCGCCTTCCCATCCTCGAGCTCCAGAATCACAAACTTTTATACCGTACTGAATTATTTTTAAATCTATTCTTAAGATGTGAGATTGTTAACTTACAAAATTACAAGTGTTATGCTATTGGATAACATTTAGCTATTGGGTACTTCTAGATGTTTTAATTGCATTCGAATATGATCGATGGAGGATCACTTGAAAAAAATAGTTATCCGATAATCTTAATAATCAAGTTTTTCGTAAGACCATCAAGGTTATCAAAATAAAAAGTTGTCTGAGCTACTTATCCCATTCTTTTTGTAGCCTCCAGCAGCCTCCATCATCAAAATCAATAAAAATCGCCGATCCGAAACGTTGAAAACATTCTTCATACTAATATAAACTTGAAGACCATATTTTAGATTTTTTTATTTTTTGACTATTTTATCGAATGGGTTGAAAATTAGATGTCTGTAAATCGTTAGATAAATACATTTTCAACACCTCCGATAAAATAGTAAAAAAATTCAAAAAATTTAAAATTTGGTATCCAAATCTACATTAGTATGAAAAATATTTTCAACGGTAAGGATCGGTCATTTTCATTGGTTTTGATGGCGGATGCTACCGGACTGAAATTTTTTTATTAACCAAAAAAATTAAAAAACACGAAACTGGCAAAATTCGAATCAAAATCACCAAACTAGTCATTCCGGAATCTGTGATTAAGGAGTTATTCCAAAATCTCTGGCTCCGGAATAACTCCGAAATCACAGACTCCGGAATAACTTCGGAATCTATGATTCCGGATTAATTACGCTGCTGCATACAGAGAGAGAGAAGGTTGATTGATTATTTTATTAATAAAAATATTAATATTTTAATTGATGAATTGGGTTGTATTTAGGTAAGTTTTTGTAACGAATTCGATTGCATTTATCGGGATTATAAATAACTTTTTTTAACGTCGCAAATCATCGAGCTGTAGATATTCGAGTCTACTTCCACCACGTTGAGTCCGATTTGCGATCGGAGAAACGTGCATATCAAATTTAGCTCCATGTTGAACTTATATCTTAATTAGTCTTTTTTAGCATGAGTTTGCGTCGGATTCAATTTTGAATTGCTCATTTCCCCGATCGCAAAACAGACTCGACCCAATGGAAGTAGACTCGAATATCTATAGCTTAATGGTTTGCGACGATAAAAAATGCTAATTATGATGCCGACGAGCTTTGCTGAAGTTGTTACAAAAATTTTTAAGTATGATTAGCATTTTTTTTCTACAAACTTCGACTACGCTCTCTGGGATCATAATTAATTCTTTTTTATGGTCGCAAGCCATCAAATTGTAGATATTCGAGTCTACTTCTACCACGTTGAGTCTGATTTGCGATCGGAGAAACGCGCATCTAAAATTTGGCTCCACTATCAACTTATATCTTAATTTGTAATTTTTTATCATGTGTTTGTGTCAGAATCAATATTGAATCGCTCGTTTCTCCGATCGCAAATCAGACTTGACGCGGTGGAAGTAGACTCGGATATCTACAATTTGATGACTTGCAATCATAAAAAAGAATTAATTATGATCCCGGAGAGCATAGTCGAAGTTTGTAGAAAAAAATGCTAATCATACTTAATATTTTTTGTAACAACTTCAGCTAAGCTCGTCAGCATCATAATTAGCATTTTTTTATCGTCGCAAACCATTAAGCTGTAGATATTCGAGTTTACTTCCATTGCGTCAAGTCTGTTTTGCGATCGGAGAAATGAGCAATTCAAAATTGAATCCGGCGCAAACTCATGCTAAAAAAGACTAATTAAGATATAAGTTCAAGATTGAGCTAAATTTGAGATTTTTCGTTTCTCCGATCGCAAATTGGACTCAACGTGGTGGAAGTAAACTCAGATATCTACAGCTCGATGATTTGAGACGTTAAAAAAGTTATTTATAATCCCGATAAATGCAGTCGAATTCGTTACAAAAACTTACCTAAATACAACCCAACTCATGAATTAAAATATTAATATTTTTATTAATAAAATAATCAATCAACCTTCTCTCTCTGTATGCAACAGCGTAATTAATCCGGAATCATAGATTCCGGAGTTATTCCGGAGTCTGTGATTCTGGAGTTATTTCGGAGCCAGAGATTTTGGAATAACTCCGAAATGACAGATTCCGAAATGGCTAGTTTGGGGATTTTGATCCGAATTTTGCCAGTTTCGTGTTTTGTTACTTTTTTTGGTTAATAAAAAAAATTCGGCTAGAAAGAGGAGGCTACAGATCCCTTCTCTCTCTCCCTCTCTCTCTCTCTCTATATATATATAGAGTTATGCTAAAATACTTTATAAAGCACCAGTAGCCATATACTTTAGGTTTGTATCTCGAGATACAAAATTCAAACATCTGATCAAGACCGTTGAGAATGTTCTCGATACTAACATTAATTTGGAGACCAAATTGTATATTTTTTGAATTTTTTTTACTATTTTATCGGATGGATGCAAAGTTGATTAAATTGGAGTTCTGTAAATCGTTAGATTAATGAATTTTCCACCTATCCGATAAAATAGTAAAAAAGTTCTAAAAAATATAAAATTTTGTCTCCAAGTAGATGTTAATATGAAGAATATTTTCAACGGTCTTGATCGGTCGTTTGCACTTTGTATCTCGAGATACGAGCCTAAAGTATATGAATGTTGGTGCTTTATAAAATATTTTAGCACAACTCTATATATATATTGCCTAAAAGTGAGTACAAAGACCATCTATTTCATTGAAATCAGAATTAAGTATATATATATATATTTATATAATAGGCATTTTGTTATGATTTCAGATACAATCGGACAATATCGGATACGAATACCTTAGATTATTTCGGATACTATTAGATAATAACTAAACGATCAGATACAGACATATGATAGCCAAATCATATCCTTATCCGTTAATACGAATATGGATACAGATATAGATATTTTCAGATATGAATATGAATCAAATAAATTTTTTATTTTTCAGATACAGATCCGGATAAAATCGGATATTATCCGATCCGTTTACACCCAAAGAAGAAGAAGAAGAAGAGATAGATGTTTTCACCATTGGATACTTCCGTATTTTCTATTATTTTTACTTCTTTTCTTCTCTATTTTTAATGTATCTTGTTGATTTATCTTTTGACATGAGAGGTTAATTTCCTCTCTAGAGTTTGTACCATGAAACTTGCTTTCTTATATTAGTAGTTTAGAAGCATAAAGAAAAAATGAAAAATTCATCTAAAACTTGATCTGCTAAAAAAATAACAATTAAACAGCAAAAACAGCTATATCACCACTAAAACCGCTATATCGCCGCTAAAACGCTAAATCGTGTCCGCTTTATCGGCTGCTAAAACCGCTATATCGCCAAAAACCGCTAAAACCGCATTTTTCAATATATCTTGCGTTATAGCTCCTAAAACCGCTAAAACCGCTAAATCGCCGTTTTATCGCCGCTATTTAAAATCTTGATCCTAATTTAACCTTAAATACAACAAGTTTTGGTCAATTTTATATCTCTAACCTTATATGTTGGTATATAACATTTCGGTTCATAAAAAAAACTTATCTAATAAAGCATAGAAATCTAAAGTCAGAGATTTTACCCAAATAAATTTTCTACCAATAAGACTCAGTTCTACTAATTGAAGCGAATTAATTTAATTATTAAATCTATATTAATTGAAAAGGAAAATGTTTTTTCTTACTTTTCAAGTCTTTGCTTAATCATATTAAAGTCTCCACAAATCAGTCAGTTACTATATTCTAAATTACAAATTCTAGTTAATTCATCCGAAAATGTCTCCTTTTATTTGTTAAAACTGGGTCATAAACTACGGTAAAAAGCTAAGTGAAATTACCATTTTTATTAAGTACGCAAACAGAGATAGAAAATTCAAATTTCCCATTATTTTTATATAAACATTGTAAAAGTTAGAATTCACATTTTCGATCTGATACACGCTTATACGTAATAATAGTAATTCTAAATTGTGGAATAGGTTCCACAAAATATTCAAGCCTATTGATGAAAAACAGTGCGAAGCATATAAAATCTACAGGCCTGAAATTGAAATAGAAGCCTTTCGATGAAATTGGGTAAATCCATGGGCTGGATATCATATATTAATGATTTAGGCTTTCAGAAGTTCTTATATTTAGTACATTCAGCACTGGACTTGGAAAAGTTTTTTATGTATTTTATTACAGATATGGAATCTGCTGTTTTTCTTATCTTTTTTTTTTCTTTCTGTCACTGTCATCAATAGTATGTTTGCATCAATTCTCAAATGATCTTTCTGTTTTGCCACCAATCTTATTTTCCCTTAACTAAAAAAGAAACAAACATACTAATTTCCATTTTACCCCTGTCACTACAATCTATTTTCCCATTTTAATGGCTTCATTTTCGAGTGTTAAGGCAGTAAGCAATGAAGAGACTGGATTGGCGATTTTATTGGTTTCAAGTTTATATTAGTACTAAGAATGTTTTCAACGGTCCGAATCGACGATTTTTATTGATTTTGATGGCAAGTTTATATTAGTATGGAGAATGATCATATACCTAATTTTGTTGTTATCAAATTGGGGCAAGACTTTTAATTTATTTGCTGCGTTTTCTTTTAAGAATTGTAACAGTAATTTCATTAGTTGGTGACTAATTCATGCTCATGGTAAAAAAGTAAGACAGAATTATAAAATTAAGACGTAATTAAATAAGTAAAATTTTAAGTCATTATGAGTAGAAAAGATGTATAATCAAGGTGTGAATTGTAATAAGACATTATCTCAAAATTCTGAGACCATGCACAGAAGTGGGATTAATTAACTTTTTGGAACTTATTGGATCATCCACGGAAGCATTAGTATATATAATAATCCAATAATTAATGACTTCCTTCTTGATGCTTTTATCCAGAAAGAAAAACCTATCTTAGGAAGGTTTCTACAGGGGAATCCCAGCAGTCAATTTTGAACAAGGTTCCTTAGGTAGACTTGGTGTGATGTTATGTTAGAGCCTAGAGGTAACATCTTAGCAGAAAACAACTGCAATTTAGAAGTCATGCTATTTCTTTTCTTCGTGTACGGTTTATCTAAGGCGTGCCAAAATGTAACATTTCCAAAACAATCCTACAAAAGGCATATATAGAGTCAGTTAGAAAATTCGCTACACGCATTGCTAGATAGTTAATGCCTCACGAGATGTAGGTAAATTTTATTTTGAAGCTTCCACGATGAGTCAATTCCCAATAGCACGTCGGAGTCGCCACTGGTATCCAACTCAACTGGGGGAGAGAGATCCAAATTTTATGAACACGCAGCCTTTATTATCTTGAAGCAAATTCTGAATCAAATGAATTTAACCTACCTTTTCAAACCAACTATTCCAACTGCAAATAATCGTTGTAGAATTAAACATGAAGCCCTGGCTAAAGCCTTCTCTCTGTGTTCTCCCTTTCTTTGCGTTGTGTGCTTTGTTAACCTTCTCCGATCTCCGTACCATGTTTGTCATGCGGTTCACTCAGCCTGTGGCTGATGTCAATGCCTTTGATTCAACATTAATGCAATTCTCAGCAGTCGATATTGGTGCTGCCAATGTAAGGCGAGATGCAGAGAAACTAGTCCAGAACAAATTCTCAAGTGGGCCGGTGAAATACCGCATAGCAGCTCTTCAGTCGCTCCGTGAATGGCTCGACAACAACTATTTTGAACCAAGTATTATATCACAGCTTGTAAATCAGATCAAAACACCAATTGACCAGTATAACGGTATTAACACCAATTCCAAAGAACTCTACTCCAGTTGTGCTGTTGTCGGAAATAGCGGAATTCTTCTGAACTCGAATAACGGAAAGTTAATAGACAGTCATGAATTTGTTATACGTATAAACAATGCACCGACTGATCGCTATGCTCAGCATGTCGGGTCCAAGACCAGTCTTTCCTTTATAAATAGTAACGTGCTCGATCAGTGCACCGTCTTTGATCAATGCTACTGCCGTCGATACGGCGGGGATGTTCCCATTGCAATGTACATATGCCAGCCACACCATTTCACAGACTACACCATATGTAAAAACTCATCTGGGACACCAGTGATCGTCACCGACCCTAGATTCAACATGCTTTGTGCGAGGCTTGTGAAATACTATTCCCTCAAGCAATTCATGGAGGAAACAGGAAGAAATGCCGAGGAGTGGGTCGATTATCATGACCGGCAGATGTTCCATTACTCGTCAGGGATGCAAGCGGTGGTGACAGCGTTGGGAATTTGCCGACGGGTGAGCTTGTTTGGATTCGGAAAGAAAAAGGGAGCACACCATCATTACCATACACGACAGAGAGTGGAGCTCGGTTTGCATGACTATGCAGCGGAGTACGCATTCTATAATGATTTGGTCAAGCAGCCGGAGGCAGTGCCTTTTGTAAACGCCGTTCCTGGGTTCAGGCTACCCAAGGTTGTGGTCTACCGCTAGGGGAATAAGAACTTGTATTCCCTTTTTTTTCTTTTCTTTTTTAGTGTCAAATATATACATACATAGAGAGGAATTGTTTTTTTTTCTCTTTCTTAATTCTATAGATAGGAAATTAATTGTGAAGGTTAAAAATTCTTTTGGTGATTGATATGCTCCCTAGCTAATATATTTATGGATAATGTATCGTAGATACCACATTTGATACTAACTATTGATACCGATTTTATTATGCATCTTTAGTTGAGTTATCGTGCACATTATTTGAGTTATTATGCATGTTATATCATAACTATTTCAGTACAAAAAATAACATGTATAACTATTTCATTACAAAAAATAACATGCATAATAACTCAAATATTGTGCACGATAACTTAATTAAATGTGCATAATAAAATCGATAATATGTATAACTATTTCATTACAAAAAATAACATGTATAATAACTCAAATAATGTGCACGATAACTCAACTAAAGATGTCTAATAAAATCGATATCAAATATGATATCTACGTATCTAGCTCCCTATATTTATTTCCCTTGAATGTTTGACGGCGATACCAATTTGAGGTTTCAAGAGATACTTATATGCACAACACATTATTGCACAACACATTTTTAAATATTTTTAAACATTTTCAAAACCTATTAGGAAATAAAGATAATTTATGGGCACAATTAGATGACAAAGTATGGGATGATAGTGAAAAAGTTAGTGCTATAGAAAATGAAATGTTAACCCAACCATTTACATTAGAAGAAATACACATTGCTGTATCACAGATGGATCCAAATAAATCACATGGACCTGATGGTTTCTCTATGGCATTCTACCAGAAATGTTGGGAAATCATCAAAGAAGACTTGTATAATCTTTTTCTTGAATTTTATCAAAATAAATTAGATCTATCTAAACTAAATAGGGCAGCTATCATTTTAATCCCAAAAGTGAAAGATGCATGTAAAGTAAATGAATATAGACCAATTAGCCTCATAAATTGCAGTTTCAAAATATTCACAAAAGTTTTAGCTAATAGAATGACTAAAATACTTCAAAGAATAATAAGTCCAAACCAAAGTGCATTTTTAAAGGGAATGAATATATTAGAGGATATTGTTACAGCTCATGAGATACTTCATTTAGTAAATAAAACAAAGAAAAAAGGCATGATGATTAAATTAGATTTTCAGAAGGCTTTTGATAATATAAGTTGGGAATATCTCTTTACAATTCTTAAAGATAGAGGGATCAGTGGATAGATTGGATTAGGCAAACACTAATTAGAGGACACAGTACTATTATATTAAATGGTAAAATGGGTTCCTATTTTGAATGTAAAAAAGGTCTTAGGCAAGGAGACCTCTTATCAACATATTTATATATTTTGGTAGCTGATAGCCTATCAAAATTGATTCAAAGAGGAATAGAACATAATCATTTTCAGGGTTTAGGGCCAATAATGAAAAATGGAAAGAAAATAATGCATCTTCAATATGCTGATGACACCTTAATTTTTATAAAAGCAGAAGGCAATATGATTTATCATTTAAAATGTCTGTTAAAAATCTTTGAAGGTCTTACTGGATTAAAAATAAATTATGAAAAAACTGAGATAATCCCTTTAAATTTGGAAAAATATGTAAATATTATGCAGATATACTTGGAAGTAAACTTGGTAAATTGCCAATTAAATATCTTGGTCAATCATTACATTGGAAAAAACCAAGTAAAGAGGATT
>CAXKVX010004856.1:0-10493 GCA_964058865.1 Eleocharis quinqueflora
AACCAATCGTGTTAATAAGCAATATATGAGTTAAGTCACATGTATCAAGAATAACACAAAGAATACAATTTATTCAAAGCATACAAATCATATTCTTTGCTACATCCTCCTCAACATAAGTCATAATGAATAAAATTAGGGGGGGCAGTGTTGTGACACTCTAGATAATTGGTTTCATACCACTTGTGCTTGCAAGATCAAGTGGTCCATAATCTTTTCTTTCTTAAACCTACAATAGGCTTCTTCATGTTCAAATTGTTTACAAAAGAAGCAAGAAATAGCCTTAGATTTAATTGCATAAATGAATTTTGAAAAGAGTTGATGTATGTGTCATTCTTACTCTGCACAATTTTGGAAATGAGCTAACTCCTTCCCTTCTGTGTTTCCCACACTTCTTATTTATTTATTTATTAAGTTTTTGCCCGTAGGCTCTTAAACTTAAAGAGTTCCTTGCATTTCTCTACCAAGTTTTCTAATTTAAGCATGCCCTAAATTGACTAATATTACACCCATTCAGTGCTTTGTCTTGCTGACCAGAATGTCCATTTATACTTGCACAAGAAACAAAGGACACGGGGAAGATCCATGGGGTTTGCAGCTTTTTTGAACCATTCGATTGCTTCAAAATCCCTACAATTATGTTGGATTTCATCAAGGTTCATACTTTTTCAATCATCGGCGTGGATTTTGACCAATCCAATGGTTTAAAAAGGTTGCGAATCCAAATTTAAGTTCTCAGCCATGCAAATCTCCTTCCTTCTAGAAACAAAAGTGGGGGGATGACACACAAAACATAACTAATATAAAGGTATTTGTGAGTAAACACTACTAAGGCTCTGTTCTGTTGCAATTCATTTGTGTGATGGGATTAAGGTGCGATCCCACTAGTCACATTTATGGAAACCAATACACATAGGATTGTTGGTGCAAAAAAAATAATTAAGTTGAAGTGAATAATTATTTTCCCACTATTTTGTGAAGAGATGGAATGTTAGTGGGATTCTCTTATCCAACCTCATGAAGCAAAAATTGTAATTCGAATACATATAGAAAAAGAATCTCAAATTGACACAAAAACCCATCAATTCTCATGACATGGATTGCAAACGAATATGACATAAGTGACTTCAACAGGATCTCTAGGACCATTAAAAGTCATAGCCTTTGCATCAAAATTCAAAAGCATGATTTGCAGGCACCTAGAAAACTGGACCCTTGCATTTCACCTTTCTCATTAAGTATCACTCCAGCAATTCCAACAGTATTGCTTGGATCCTAAGATCCATCCATAACATTCATGAAAGACTTATCATGTTGTGCCAAATTTGGTCTCGAGATGTAGGCAATGAATATCTTAACATCCGTACTTTTTTGTGATTTCTCTATCATTGCCTTTGAGTTTTTTAGGATAGTATTAACCTCATACTTTTAAAGACTTAGTTGCATTTGGATTTTTAGATTTTCTAAGTTGTTATATAAAATAGGCACATATACCTGCTATTTATGTTGGCTAGTGTCTATTTCAGAACTTAAGTGAAATATCCTTAATTCACCCCTTGGAAGGACAAAGGTGAGGCATACCATACTGCTCTAGATCTTGGGCATAAGAATATAATGTGATTTGTTGATTCTTCTACTTATCCACACCTTGCACATATTGGATCTATTGTGGAATTATATTGTGAAGCATGCATGTAGTTGGGAGGGCATTTTGTACCACTCTCAAAATGAATGTGACTGTAAGAAAACACGAAGTACCAAATTTGTGCGGAAGCGTAGTAACAATTCTAACAAGATCGTAATCTACTTAGCAATCATAATTTACAATTAACAATTTAATGCAAGTCAAATATATCACGAAAGCTCAAGAAGTAGAGAGAAAGAGAGAGCAAGGGTAAGAGACAAGTGACACACTATGTAACGTGGTTCGACAAACTATGTACCTACTCTACGAGACTCCTTATTCCACATCAGGTCGCAATAAAATTAACATTATATCTCAAAGTGTATATAAAGAGCTTATCCAAAAAGCTCAAGTCCCTTGCAATTGACAACACATTTTGCAAGACATAACCAAACTAAAATGATTCCTCCACGAAACTAAAGGATCCAATCTTTGAATCAAAACAAAGTCTTGCAATTGACAACAAAACTTTCAAGGTATCACAAAAGTATCACACTAGATGATTAGACAATGGATATCATAAACTCTCTTTAATGCTTGAGGTGTGGACGCTTGTAATAGAAGATTTTAGTGCTCTTGATTGCCTGTAAACTTGGGGGAAAGCTTTTTTTCATCATCCTTGAAGAATCAGGTCTGTATATATAGGCATAGGGCTTCCACAGCACCTTCCATAATCATTTTATCATAGTCCGTTACTGCACTAGTGTAAGGCGTTATAACTCCTTGCACAGTTTCCAGAAATGCCCTCCAGTGTCAAAAATCTTCATAGTTTGTTACTACAATTTTGTAAGGTGTTATAACTCCTTTCATGGTGTTATAACTCATTCCAGGACATTATAACTCCTTCCAGGGCGTTATAACTCCTTTCAGGGCATTATAATGCTTCTCTGACCCGATACAGTGATAGACCTTGCAAGAAAGACGTCTTTCTTCAAACGATCATATTTTTTTACTCATAACTTTGATTTCAGTTATTCTCGAAGTGTTCGAAATGTCACGACAAGCTCTACATTTTTTCTCAAACATCACCTATAATTTCTTATGAAGGAAATAGTTAAATTCAAGTTTGTTTTGTAAATCAACAAATAAAATGAATTGTCTAGGTCAACAATCTTTCCCTTTCGTTGATTTGCAAAACATGAGGGCATGCATATAGTCATATGCATTCAAGCACTCGAATATTTCTCCTTTTTTTGCAAAACAAGCAAAAGGATAAAATAAAATCATTTTGTCATAGTCAATTTTAGTGTCATGGTTTGATGTCTTAACAAACTTAACAAATTTAGAAGCCAACAGATGTGCTTCTTTTAATTCATTTTCTTTATCTAAATTGAATTGGTCTCAAAGCCTTTAATCCTAGTTTCTAGCAATTCAATCTTAAACTTAAGATCATTAATCATAGCATCTTTAACATCCATAATTTTTTTGGACTCATCAAATAACTCCTTAAGCTTAGTCATATTAAAAGACTCTTGATTTTTATCCAAATCAAAAGACTCGTCACAAAAATCATCCTGAAATTTAGAGATGTTAAATTCTGCCATTTTAGCTCGACTAGGGATATCCATATCTTGAGCACTTACTTTTGGTTGAGCTATCTTCTCTTGTGCATATGCATCTACCTTTGCAAGATTCAAAGGCTTCTCAATTCACTTTGGAACATTCATTTTTGAAAGTGTCAATGACTTCTCCATCATTCTTGAAGCATTACCCTTTGGAGGACTCATGCTTCTCAATCAACTTTGAGATTTCTATTCTTGAGATGCATGATGACATCTCAAGTCTTCTTGAGACTTCTTCTTTAATTTTAAAGGTTAAATGATCAATATTGCAGTTGGCAGTTGGGACTTGGGAGCACGTAAACACAAGCTTGGTCGATTACTAACATAATATATAACAGTAAGTATGGATGAGACTAGTATATACCTGCCATCTTACAAAAATATTATCATCGGATTATTTTTTAAAAGCAGAATATTTTCAAGTGCAACCAAAAGCTTTCCTCGTTGGAAATATGAGGAGTTTATTTTCTGTTTTATTGTTAATTGGTATGAATATGATGTCATAAATACAACATCATATATATCATTTGATGTTTTGTTCTCCTTCTCCTCCTCCTCCTCCTCCTCCTCCTCCTCCTCCTCCTCCTCCTCCTCCTCCTCCTCCTCCTCTTTCCCTCGGAAAGTTACGGGCTTGAGTAAGAGAAAACGGACAAATAAATAAGTTAAATAGCTGTCAGCCTTTTGGTGGCACTAACATGTCCTACTACAATACATAACATTTGATTTTGACCACCTTTGGACACACAGCAAATAATAACATGATCCAACGCCAAATCCAACATCAACCCCCATAAACCCAAATCATAACCCAAAAAAGGAGGGATGCATATAAATACAAATTAAAGCATTAACAGATCCACAGTTCCCAGAGCTATCTACACATCTCTGACTTCGCTATTGCCTTTTTAATTTGGCCTCAACTGTGGCCCCATCTTTCAGTGATTCCTGCGCATCACTCTCCCTACCAAGCATGAGCAATGCGGCTGCTTGGAGGTAGTACGATGTCGGCCAATCAGGCGACACCACCTGTGCTTGCAAAGCATCTCCCAGGGCTTCTTCTACCATGTTGCTCATTAGGTAAGACAGGCAGCGCCGTGCAAATACAGTTGGAGAGATCATCGCTCCCTTGTCAATGAACTGCATGACCAAGTTTGCAAATCATTTACATTACGAAACTGATACTGTAGCTAACGTTATATAATGTGATTGGTTGGGAAATGCAAGGTAGTTCCGTAGTTCAGGTTATAATATGCGATGTTTCAGCAACATTCATTAACAATGCACAATTCAATAGATAGTCAAGAGAAAATTAAGGTATGTAACCTATAAGGTTCATGAGATGCCAATGTAGTTACGGAAAGTTCTCTCTCAAGCTGATGCGTATGATCACATTGGTACCCATTAGATAATTGATAATTAAGTGCAGCATTCATTTCGCAAATCCAATAGTTCTCCAACTGTGCACAGTTCTGTTATTTTGTTAAACTGTACAAAGAGGAACATGAGCAAACAGATGCAGCTGCAAATTAACCCTTGTTTGAGAGAAAGCAAGCTATACGTGTTACACCTGAGAATAGTAATCAATGGCAGCACCGAAATCCTTGGCATGGAACGCAGCATCACCCTGCTTCTTGTGTTCCAACGTCTCCTCTATTTGATTCGTCCACAACTGGAATGACAGCTGCATAATACATGTTTCATCAGTTAATAAATTTTTACTAAAACGAAAGAGAGATGTGAAAACTGGCACTGAGAGGGAAGGCGACTAACCTCATTGGCACTTCCCTCGTCATCCTTGTATCCAGTATTCTCCAATATTTCATGGATAGAAGCAAGGTCCGTCCTAGCACATGCCTCTCCTAGAGGGCACAGATTAAACTTCTGTTCTGACAAAGCAGGGTCGTGAGATATTCCCATCAGTTCGTATGATGGCACCTGTGTATAAAGCCTAATCAGAATCAGGGCAGGGCAAAACTGACAGCTGCAACAGCAACTGTTTTAATAATGTGAAAATAGGAAGGAACTAGCAGCATGGAGAATCAGACAAAAGAAGAAAAAAGTAAGAGGGAAGTCAAGCAAAGGGAGTGATTGATTAATGACATTGGAGTCTCGCTGGAGAGAAGTGAGAGCGGAGAGAAGGGACTTGACGCTGGGCCGCTCACGGGGTTCGTACTGCAGGCAGCGCGATGCCAAGCGCACCAACTCGGTGCCGTCTGAATTTGAGAAGTGCCCCTCCAGGCAAGAATCTATCAGCACCTGAAAGTTCTTTGCTCTTATCAGGTCCAGCGCCTGATCCAATGAACAAGTTTCTGATCAGTTACTCAGTCATACTTAGTAGGTCAATAATCAACAATAAGTAATAAGTAAAGGAGAAAAGAATTGCAAAGAACTGACGTGACTAGGGGGGATGTGCTTGCCGCTTAAGAGATCAAGGAGAAGAGTTCCAAAGCTATACACCACACTTTCTGGTATCACTCTTCCTACATAACAAAGCACCATTCATTTCATTTCTTTAATCAGTTAAGTTCTTCTATCCAAATAAATGAGCATGTATGTATAGCCTGGCTAAGGTAGCTACCGGTTCTGAGGTACTCTGGAGGAGTAAAAGCAAGGTTGGTGCTGTAGCTCTTGCCATCTCTGCTATTCTTCATCAGGCCGAAGCACGACAGGCGCGGATTAGCATCCTGATCGAAGAGGACACGGTAGGCGTTCAGGTCGTGGTAGAGGGAGCGGCCACGGGAGCTGCAGTAATCCAGTGCCTGCCCCAGGAACAGCGCCACCCGTATCCTCATCCCCCACCGCAGCGGCTGAGTATCCCCTGGTCCCAAATATGCGTCCACTTAAAATTTGCTTTGCTGATTCCATTTGTTTCTTATTTGTATTTGGTAACCTCACTTTCACATTGTCTTTTTATATTTACTATTGGCATCTATGAGTATCAGACCAAACAATGCACTAGTATCAGTTCCAAGTTCCAACTATTAGTATAAAAATGATGATAATGATGAAATGAAAAGCAAGCAGCAAAAAAGTTGGGATTTAATAAAAGGAAACAGTCATTGACATACAGTGGAAAAGATGCTTAGCGAGGGTTTCATGGGGCATGAACTCGGCGACGAGCAGTCTCTCACCGGCCTCACAGCAGCAACCGATCAAATTGGTGAGGCGGTCGCTGCGGAGCTGTCCCACTGCACGGGCCTCCTCCTAGATTGATTGATTGATTGAATTAATTAATCATCAATTATAATAATGAGTGCATCAATGGAAGTAGGAAAATAAATAGGTGGCAGCTAGCAGAGCAAGCAGAGAAACAAAAGCAAAAGAGATGAAAATGCAGGATGGTACCAGGAACTGGCGGGCATCAGGCCAGGCAGAGCGGCTGAAGCGCTTGACGGCAACGACGCGGCCGGAGTGAAAGAGGGTGGCGCGGTAGACGACATTGGGGGCCTTCTCGCCGTGCTCAGAGAGGATGCGGTCGGGGGAGAAGCCGTCGGTGGCGGCCTTCAAGTCGTCGAGGCTGTACTCGCAGAAAGGGGGGATGCCGTCCTCAGTGTCTTCGAGTTGCTGCTTCTGGTTGTCAGAGTGGGGGGCCCAGCAGAAGAAGCAGCAGCTGCTTCTGGTTCTGGTTCTGCTGCTGCTTGCTCCCATTCCCATTTCCTCAAATTCCTCTCACTCGCTGCTTCCTACTTCCTCCTGCTTCCTATTTCCGATTTCCTAATTGGTTGGGGAATAATAATAGACTGATCAAGGGAAGGGAAGGGAAGGGAAGGGAAGAAGAAAGAAGAAGAAAATTAATAGACGTCGGAAGCCAAGTTTGTAGATCCAAGCTCCTTTCTTTCTCTCTTTCTCTCTCTCTTTCTTTTGTGCATTTCAATTATATTAAAGAAAGATGGAGAAATGAATAAATAAATAAATAAATAAATTAGAGGGCGGGAGGGAGGGAGGGAGTCTCCAGTGGCATGGCAGTGAGTGAGATTTGACTTATGACCGCATTGAATTGAATTGAATTGAATTTTCGATCATCTCATCATTCCTCCATTTCCATTCTGTATTCTATATTAGTAATTTCTATTTCTATTTCTATTTCTATTTCATTTGTATAATAACAATGATGATAATAATCCTTGTATTTGTAAGTTGTAACGTAGCGGTTCCTTTGACCATTGACCATCTCACCATCCTTCATTTCTTCATGAACTGCCGTTAAAGCTCCATCATTAATCATTGATCATTGATCATCTCTATATTATATGACTGCTTCAATTATCATCCAACTCCCACGCTGCCACTCCAACTCTTCTGTATTCTATGACATACCCGCAATTTTTATCGGCCACCTTAATCACCTTGCTTTGTCGAAATTCCGAAGACTTGTACCGCTCACAGCGTCATACCGTCTATCCATCAATTTTGAACGTATTTCATCAATGAAGTAGTCAATATCAGATCTCATGATCCGTCTCATGATCCTTCTCTGTCCAAAAACGATTTCATGATCCGTTATATCGTTCTATTCATCGTTAAGCTCATCTCATCATCCATCATCCACTATCTATTGATGGCAAAGATTAACCCGCTATATCATTCACTATCTATTGATGGCAAAGATTAACCCGCTATATCATTTTGAACCGTGAAGACTAAGGACATAGGTATGCTAGCATCCCTATTTTTTCCTTAATAATCCCAAATAAAAAATCAAGCACAAATTATAAAGAATATAATCCTAGACCAACATCCCTATTTCTCACTTAATAATCTCAAGTTCCAAATCAAATGTATCAAGAAAGATTATAAAAAGAGAGAATCGTGATCTGAGAAAAGAAAACTATCAACCCTTAAAGAGAGACTGAAAATGGAGTAGGCTCCGACAAGACAGACTTGAAACATACGAGGCTCGGACGATAGCATGGTTTGAGAAAAAGAGCAGGATGAGGAAGAGACGCTCGACGCAGTGGGAAGGAGAGAGAGAACAATTTTGGGGGCACTAGAGGTGGCTCGGAAGGAACAAGCTAGGGTTTAAAGAGAAGAGGAGGAGAGAGAAGCGAGATATCTGAAACTTGGGGCAGTATTAGGGTTATAAATAGGCACATATGTGTATTGGTATTTGAGGCTGTTAAATAAAAACATGACAACAACTTTACATGAAAAAATATAAGCCTCAGCAGGTGAGTGAGACTGTGTTTAAGGTGCTCTGTACTGTGAAGATATGAATTCGAACCCTAGGATACAATTTTTTTCACATCAAGATTTTATCCTCTGATAACTTTTTTCCCACATAAACATCACATCCACATCAATTAATTTGAATTAATTTAGTTATTTTAATCAAGAATCACACAAATAAAGTATATATAACACTTATTAATTATAAGTTTTTTTATAACTTTATGGTAGGCAAAAACAACAAACAATGTCAAAATATATACACCACATATGTACAACAAAACAATACTATAATTGATACATGCAGAGCTGAATGTGTTCATGATGCCATCGACACACAACACTGTAAAAGATCATAAGCTGCTCACATCCAAAGGGTGCCAACCTGCAGTCTGCACTAGAGCACTAATGTATCTTCTCTGGAGGTTGCCATATTCCCCACCCGATGTATTTTCTCACCTCCTCCTAAAGCATCATGTCACACCCCGAAGAATAGGACATGACATACTCCGCCACGAATACATGAACAAATATACTCGTAAGGCTAACAATCAAGCATAATCAATATAGCATTTACAATTCACATGATCATAATACCATTTCAGATGTACAATACTAGAAAGATACAATGATATAACAAGAACGATCATTAACAACAAAGGTTTACAAGTATTCATATACAAAATGTACAACATGAAATCAGGATTTTCACAAGTATCAACAACACAAAAGATGTGAAACTCCGATGCACAAAATATACACACTGATATAGTATTATGATTTATACAAAAGGTCAAAAGGCCTACACGACATCTATCTCGTCTTATACATCAAACCCAATACCTGCAAAAATGTATAAACAACATAATGAGAAATATAATTTCCCAGTGCGATATTTAGTTTTACTTTCGTATATACAAGAAATCATGTACCTGAAACTTATTATCCACAATATGCAAAGATAATGATAATATAACAATATAATAAATGAAAATGATTTTCAAACAATAAGAGGAGAAAGGAACATAACATGTCTCGAGTTTGTAGGGTATCAAGCGGTTCTTACAATACAAACTATAATAATATAGGTCTGGTAATTCAGTTCAGATTTCATATCAATTCACATCATTTCGAGACATTTCATAATTCAAACAATCACATATCAAAATCATTGACCCAACGTCATCGTTAGGTCCAAATAAGTAATATAATCCCCTTTCTCAACCGGTACTGAGCACAGAAGGGGACAGTTTCTATATGCGCATAAAGATCCTGTTTTGTGAAGTCAGGTTGCGATCCTCGTCCTTCGTATATTACCTTTCTTTTCTAAAATTCCATATCATTCCAGAAGATAAAAAATGGAGAACAAGCAATATAGGTAACCAGACAAAATGATAACCCCATTATGCAATACAAGTAGTCAATATAATCATGTATGATGAATTTCCAAAATATGCAATTCAATCGGATATCAAAATGCAACATATCATATTTACATTTCAGAATCAAACCTCTTGTAACTCCGAAAGTAAAACTACGCACCTGACGAGTAGTCGTTGCGTATCGAATCACTAAGCGTATGTACTCAATCTCTCTTGATCCCCCGTAAATCTACCTAAACCAAGATGATAACATATTTGAGTCTTGCTAATGTTTTCCCTTCTTCTTTTTAAGATTGAACTATAGATTTTAATTGAGCTTAAATGGTAATTGAATAAATGACAATTGAATGTAAATATCAAGGGCATGTATACCTTTAAATTGGTTCTTAACTAATATAACCTTTCAATTAAACCCAACATAGTATACCTTTAAATTGAATTTGGGTTGGTATTAAATTTGAACAAGTTAACTAATGTTCAGACCAAACAGAACTCATCTTTTCAAACACCTGAACCGTTCTCAATTAACACAACATGGTCTCTTTGAAGCAATTCACAACATGGTCTTAATTAAATACCACATGCTTGTACACAAGTTATACTATGGTTTAGTTATTTGGTGCAACATGAACACTAAATTATAATTTTAATAAACATACAACTTACTTATGTTGCAAACTTTATTTGGTTTGGTTAAAC
>CAXKVX010004857.1:0-24347 GCA_964058865.1 Eleocharis quinqueflora
TGCGATTGAAGAGAGCACAAAAGATCAGTGTTCAACTCTGTCGTCCAAGTCCCCACTGTCTTTTCCCTCTTTAATCGCTTGACCTGATGAGTATATATACCTACGGATCTTGATGGATTCTCGCTGTGCCCGAACGGATATGGTTGGTTGCTTTTCTCTGACGGCTTCGCAGAGAGGGTTTGCACAGGTAATATCATTATTTATTGTTTGACACTGTTAAGGCCTTATGGTCAGAGAAGGGACTTTGTGTGACTGTAGCAATGGTGCTCGATAAAATGCTTTAAGCCGGGTTCTGCACCTAATGTGGTCTCACATGTTATTCTATGTAGGGGCTTTGCTCGAATGGAAAGACTGGCTTATCCCTTGGTTATTTTTCAGAATTGTTAAATGTTGTGGTTAGTGACTTAGTGGTGAATCTAAGAATGGTCTCTGTAAGTATAGTAAATTTGCTAACTTTTTTTTGTGGGGTTTTGGTGTTACTATTTAAGGTGTTGTTTTCTTTGTACAAGTAGATGTATTGTTTGGCAGGTGGCAATGGTTGGTGTAATACATGGATATTCTAAGGTAGCCTACTCGAAAGATACAATATATATGGAGCTATGCAAACAAGGTCAAAGCAGAAAACTTCATAGGCTGCTTCATGTGATGAAGGCTTTTGATACTACGTTGCTTAATCATGGAGCTCTTCATTGTTCTTTTCTACTGCCTTGATTAAGGCATATACTAAAGGACAGAATTTAGATGAGGCTATGTGCTTGTTATTAGATTTTTTTTTTAAAAAAAACTAAAAACGAGTTAATGTTATAGATAAGTGCAGCTCTAGCGATTGCCGATTGGGAACACTGATAATTTTAATTTTGTACAGAAGAAAATTCCTGTTTACTTGCCGAGTTAATGTTATAGATAAGTGCAGCTCTAGCTATGTAATTTTAAGTTTGTATACATCGGGAATATATACAAAATAAAGATTTTGTTGTAGTAATAAACGTGTATTAAAATAGTTAGCAGAGTGGCTTGAGTTAGCCCTCACAGCCCAGGCACAATAATAGTCGTTATGTATATATGCTTTTTTTCATTACCCAATTTGATAGTAGAGACAAGTTGCATCTATAGCATTTTTAAGGAAGTGTGATAATAAAAAAATGCCTAATTATGCTATTGACCAAAAATAACATAATTGTGTTATATAACGAGAAATCAATTTGATTGTTATAATGTATAATTATTGTTTGTCATTGATATGTATTTAATTTTTTTGTTTAGACTAACTAATAGAAAATGCATGGTTTTCAATATGAAATTGCTGAAATACTCATTCACTTAATATAAAATAATAATATTGTACTTGATCTTCTTCTACTTCTTATTCTCATTATTATATTTCTTTCTTATTCTTGTTATTGCTATTGTATTTGTTCTTCTTTTTATTGTTCTTGTTATTTTTGTTGTGATTGTAATGTTAATGGAAATGGTAATTGTTATTGTTATTGTAATTATTATTATTTAAGGTTCTAAATAGTGCCTATATAGGGAAAATAGCAGAAATTTTGGCTTGCGTGCATAAACAACATAGATATAATGGATATAGCAGATATAGCGGATATAGTGGTAAGATTTTTAAATGTTAATTGTTTTGACTTTTGAAATAAGTATGTTTTTTTGTCAATTTCTCGTGGCAGTTATTATACTCTCGTGCATCAACGCATTGTATTTGACAGTTATTGATATTTATATAAGTTATATTAGTAATTTTAACCGTTATATCGTCGCTACATCGCTAAAAGCTAAAAGACTCATGCACCACTACGGACCGTTATTCGCTAAAACCTTGTTATTATGTTATTATTGTTACTGTTGTTGTTGTTATTATCATTATTGTTATTGTAGTAGTTTTTGTTATTGTTCTTATTATTATTGTTTTTGTTCTTGAATTTTTGTTATGTGTTTGTTCTTGTTGTTGTTTTTGTTCCTGTTATTTCGTTTGTTCTTATTCTTGTGATTCTTGTTTTGTTATTATAGTTCTTGTTTTTATTTTATTTTCTTATTATTTATTTTTGTTTTTATATTATTTTATTGTTATTGTTATTATTCTTGTGCTTGTTGTTATCTTTGTTATTGTTTTTTTCTTTGTTATTATTATTGTTTTTGTTCTTGTTCTTCTTCAACTTATAGTTCTAATAATTACTTTTGTTTTTGTTCTTCTTCTCTTTCTTGTTCTTGTATTCTTTTTCTTTTTTATTATTGTTATTGTTATTGTTTACCTAGTTTTTAAGAAGAAGTGAGAATTTCAGTTTTTGTTTCGTTTCGCACGTTTTCTGTTCTATTATGTTGGCCTAATGTTTTCTCTCGTATCTGCGTGATTAAAAAGGAAAGAGAAATTCAAGGATAAAAATGCGTCAATAAGAAAAATCTATTAGTTGATTTATTCCAAATGAAAGGGAATCAAAACGAAATGGATTCGTTTGGCCAACGAAATAAAAATGGAAATGAGTCAACGAAATGAAAACATAAGAGCCCCATTTCATTTCATTTAATATCATTCTGCCGTTGTAATTCTACCTATTTGGAATAGGTGAATTGTAGAGAAGGGTTGGCGGAGAAATAAAGGAGATCGGATAAAAGATAGAATCCTAGATTGCGCCGCTTATTTCCTTCTCTCTAGCTTTCCTCTTTCTTTTATGTCTCCATCTCTCTCCCTCGCACATTGCCCATGGCAATCCCTTGTGGTTTGTGTTGTCGTCTTGTCGAATCATGTGTGATGATGGCAAGATAGATTTGTAAGAGTGTTCCCCTTTAGATCCTGAGCAATGATGCCTTCATTGTTTCTCTATAAACTCTAGTTATTTTTGCCGACTTGTGACTTTTGTGAGGCTCGAGACTTATTCGACGATCCATAGACCATAGCCAAGTTTCTAGACATGCAGCGTATATTGTCCATTTATCTTGCTATCAGATTCGCATATAGTATATTTGATTGAATTGAGAATATGAGAGTTCAATTTGATTGAACTGTAGATACGAATGAAGCAGGTGAAAAAGAAATAATTTCAGCCTTTGGATTACATGCATGAATCGAATTTTCTATGCAGCAAGCTTGCTGCAGGACAGACAATACGAATCCCTATGAAAGAGATTATCGAAATAGCGAGGGATGGACATGGAGATGCGATGACAAAAGCTCTTACCAAAAGGTGACAAAAGCTCTTACCAAAAGGCTACAGCTTAGAACCTAGAAACTTGAGGCATATCAGCAACAATAAAGACAAACAAAAAAAAAATCCTCTCAAGTTTCAAATTTTACTGCTCAGCTAGCCCCTTTTGCCACCAAACACGAAACAAAGCATAATTTACAGCAATCTACAACATAACTGTCAAACTTTAATAAGAAAAAGAAGAGCAAGAATGGGAGAGATAAGAAAGGAGCCCGATGAAGGGAGAACAGGCTAAAAGGGTTATTACACTAGGTTATTTGCCACATAACATCCTCTCTATTAACTAACAATGGTCAAATCATAGGATTTACAGCTTCAATTTCCAAATTACTAGGCCCCCCAGTCATGTTCTCCATTCTCCACTTCATTGGAACTGCGATCATTACTCCCGCCAGGCAACATTTTGCATTTATGAAGAACAGGTGGTTTGGCTACAATGGCCTTACCTGACATGATCTTTGCCTCTATAGCCTTTACAATAGAAAGCGCCTGGTTTGGTGGCACAACTCGGGCCCCACAAGCAATAGCAGTGGCATGAATAAGACTGGTCGCCTGAGGAATCATGGCTAGTGTTGGGACTGGTGTACCATTACTCTGTGCATCAGCAGACGATGATCCAGGTTTGGCAGGTCTGGAAGATATAGGTATGGCCTTGATGGGAGTTGTTACCACTTGGTGGTATTCTCCTGTAAGACAACAAGGTATTATGGAGTTAGAGAGACGAGAGGTGCAGGGAGAGAGTTAAAAAAAAATATTTGCAGAAAAGCTCCTACATTTGAAGAAATTGAAAATATTACTCACATTAGCTAATCTAAGACGCAAAATAAAAAAATTATTTTTAAGAAAGACAACTGTAGTAATATTTACAATCTAGCACTTCTTTCAGAATGCCAAAACTGCCCTCAAATCAGCGAAGTACATAAATTTTTGCAAATACTGAACACATCTAGCTACTGCTCAAGCCTATATGCAATCCCAGAACACAAAGCATGTTCCCTCTCAAGCTCTACTTTTGCCGTTGCTCTCTGTCTCTCTGTGCTCTCTTTCTCTGTTGTGTCTTCCCCATGGAAACCCTAACCACCATCGTTCAGATGCCCTAAAGTCTCCCTATCTCTCTTACCATAATAACAGATATCAAATTACAGTTTCTTCGGACAGACCTCCACTTGTTTTACTTCAATCTATTTTTGTGTACTTAATAAAGAAAAGAATCGACAAAGAAATAAACAGTTCCCTCCTGTAATATAAATCCAGTTTCCAACATTGTTTATAGATAATTCCTTTTTTTGTGGAGAACTTTACAATAACTTGCACTGTGATTCCTTCAATTAAGTTGCTTTGTTATTTGCTTAACAACCAGCGGTGTTACAACAGAGTCAATGGATACTACCATTGTTCTGATTCCAGAAAGGAAGCCCAAATTGAGCACAACTGTAGTTAAAAGAAGTACAGTAAGAAGATCAAGTATTTACAACAGAAACAAAAGGAGTTTCACTGCAATGAAAGATCGGAATAATTTGTTGATTGCTCAGTTCCGAAAACACTGACTGCGGAAGGTAATTCCTCAAAGATACCAACATGTCCAAATGTGGAAAAATATCTTGTGCTGACAATTTAGGATCTCATTTGGAAATTTGACCTTTACTCTCTATTCTTTAAAGATAGTAACTAGTACATGCTAACCAAATTTTACCACTAGTACTAAATCAACCGCGCTGTTCCAGTATATCGAGTTTATTTCTTGTGCTAGTTTAATTAATCAAATGCAAAGTAGAAAAAACAACTGTTCATTTAAATATTTGTTAATATGTATCTAAAGAACTCACAAATGACTAATAATTAACAGAACTTATGATGGTAGCACAAAGCTGCTAGAGGACACTTCTCAATTTCTGTAGGGCTTGACAGAAATGCTAAAATAAAATGAGCTACTTGCAAGTTTCTATCATTAATATATACTATTGGTTGATTGCTCAGTTTCGAAAACACTTATTGCGGGAAAAGTAATTCCTCAGAAATATCGGCTATCCAAGCGTGGAAAAATATTGTGCGCTCATAATTAAGGATGTCATTTTGAGATATGACCTTGAATCATTAAAGACTCATTAATGCATTGATCTAAAGACCTCATAATTGACAAATTAATTAAAGAAACTTGGATAACACAAAGCTGCTAGAGGTACCATTCTTTCAATCTCTAGGGCTTCACACAAATGATAAAACACCATGGGCTTCTTGAAAATTTCTATTGCATAAAAGACGATACAAATTGACACACAGGATTAATGATATAGTACCTGAGGAAGCAGCAGCTGGTGTTGACATACTTTCCATACTAGAATGCTCGGACGAACTTGAGTCACTTGAAACTTCCTTTCGAGCTTCATTATTTTTTGCCAGAGATACCTTATCTGATGCCTCTTTCAGTGCAGCGATGGCAACATTGTAAATTTCTTCTGATGCTGAGCCCTCTGCTACAAACTTCATGGCTTGTTCATATAGCATATTGTAAAGTACCTTTTTGTATTCCTCAGGAATACAATTCTTTTCCTTGGGACGGGCTGATAAGGCATGGTTATGTTCTTTCTCAAACTTGGTAATGATCCATTTTCCATTGTTGATCAGTCTAATTACAATCATGGCCGGGCACCCCACCCGACTACTGACCCTAGGCCGTTTAGTCTTGCCCTCGCTGTTAGCATTTGACTTGCCCTCTTTAGAGCAAACTATGTGCCGAGAAATTATGGAGTTGTCGTGCCTGGACAGACCATACCTGCTGATGCGAGCACGAAAGCCCATGCACTTCGCGTACTTAATGTAGAAGGTTTTTGCAGATTCTTCTGATTCAAATTCCATGCCCTCAAAAGGTTCTCGAATTGTGTTAGCTGCCCCTGCTTGAATTGGGTTAGGCCTTGCGACTGGATCACAACTCTGGCTAGTTGCAATGCAAAGTTGGGGTTTAGCCTCAATGTCCATAGCTGACGACGAAGGTACCATATTCTGATTCTCCTGATTCATATTGGATTTTGGGTCAGCTTTGGATAGTTTTCTGGTTTATCAGTTCCTGAGAAGTTTGAGCTACTTATTTGAAAAAGAAAGAATCTCCTATGTCCTATCAGAAAACAATAATTTTGAGCATTTTTGTATCCATGTTGGTCTTACAAGTTACAATTGAAGTTCTATTTATTGTAGCTATAAGATAGTATTATTTAGTGATTACTAGTAGATATTTACCATACAAAGGACCGATAGTTATCAGTAGAGGGCCAACAACCTATCCAAAAAAAGGAATTTCGAGGTCTTTGAGGTGATTTAAAATTTCAAAAGATTCGCGATCATCACTGGTTTTGGTAAATAAAAGGAAAAAGGCGTCGAAAGAGTACCGTAGAAAAGAAGGGAGGAAAAAGAAGAGGCAAACCTAGAAAATCAATTACCTTGTTGTTAATGAAAATACCAATCCATCGTATAAACTTCAGCGGAGAAGATATACAAACACGAACAAAGCAAAATTTAAGAGGAATTCCATTGGAAATTTTAGGGATCTAAATTCTAATCCTACCAACGGGAAGAAGCGAAGACCATTATGGAATTGGAAGCAATCAAGTGGAGAAGAGTCGATGATTGTTTACTCGCGGTCCACTAACACCAAGTGAAAGTGCCTGTCTCTGAGGCTTATGGTCTTATGGACCGAGGTCAGATGATAAAATTCCAGTGTTAAAGATGGAGAGGCACGAGGGTTAATAAAACGGGCGAGAGAACGGACGGCTGACGTTAGGTGGATCACGATTTGCTGCGTTGTGAGATTCTCACAGCTTGGCGTGATTTTTATATTTTTTTATTATTTTTTGCCTTTTCTTTTTCCGCCGTAATTTTTCCGAATTGCTAGTGGAGAAATAACGAGTACTGAAGCACTGACCCTCTCCAGCCCTAGAGTTGGAAGCAGCCGTACGATTCATGAAATCGGACGGCTGACATGAAAGATTAACGTTACACCGTTACGGTTTCAAAACCCGGTTCAGATCCTGAGTAAATGGCATCTCAATCAAAACCTTAAGTCTCCCAACACAATAATTGCCGATTTTTTTAATATCATAAATTTAATAAATAAATTATAAATAGATAGGAAGATTAATCTGAAAGTTTTAAAAATAGATAAGGTCGGAGTTGGAAATACCCGTCTTTTGAAAGAAAACAAAATGGACGATGTTGTCAACACCATCCATCAGAACCTTTAATTTCATACGCTGCAAAAAAAATTACTTTTGTTTTGTACGCTGATTTGTTTATTGGGACTTACTGTCTTCTATTACAGGACAAAAAATTTAACTCTCCGCTCTATTTCGCTAGCACTATGCAAATCTTTATATTTAGGACTAAAGTCTTTATATTAGAAATTTTCAATATTGATATTTGTAGGTTCCAAATATACAAGCTGCATGACGCAAGACGGAAGACGCATAAAGCATGACACAAGACGCTGCAGGCCGCATGATGTAAGACACATGACACATTACGCATGAAGCATGACAAATGACACAAGACGCATGACCTCGCTACAAGTCGCATGAAGCATGGCGCTTGACACATGACGCAAGATGCTGCAAGCCGCAGGACGCCACTCTGTCGCCGCAAGTTGTAGGAATTTTCTCTGTCGCTGCAAGCCGTATGACGCATGACGCAAGACGCATGACACATGACGCATGGCGCAAGACGCTGCAAGCCGCATGACACATAAGATGCAATACACATGACCCTACTGCAAGCCACATGATGCTAGACGCATGACGCTGCTATGTCGCATGATGCATGACGTCGTAAGCAGCATGACACATAGCGCGCTATGTCGCTTGTCGTTGCAAGTTGCATGACTTCATTTCGTCGCCGCAAGCCGTATGATGCTGCTGCACGCTGCATGACGTCGTAGTTAGTTGAATATCGTAGTTAGCTGAATTGATACATGATTCTTAAATTTTAAAAATCTTTCAATTTGAATACTGGCATTACTTGACAGTTCATATTTTAATTATTGTCAGTACTGAGATATTTTAGGTTTTTCTTGTGTGAATAGGTTCAGCTGTACATAGTGAGGACGGTCAATTGGGTTCCTCATACACTTCAAGAAATCAGATCGGGAAATTCTGCCTTTTATTATTACAATAGTGTCATTTTAAAATTTAGTTATGTAATTGTAGTTTTATATATTATATATTACAGTTGCAATTTTATTTATTATACATGATCGTTATACTTTCAGTTTGTCAAAGCACATTAATATTTTCTTTTTGTAGGCATGGCATTTATTTTCTTTCTATTACAATTTGTCCAACATTTTTATGAACTCTTATCAAATTAAAATATAAACTATATTAAATTATGAAGTTACTATTATTTGTCAATCCCACTGTAGTATTAAAGAAAATGAAAAAAAATTGTATGCATTATGCATACATACACTTGATAGCCCAATTTAATAAAGAAGTAATAACTGGCCTAATATAACTCATAAATATACAACCCATTTAGCTGAAGAAGGCATTTTTATCGGCCCAAAATAACATGCACAGCCTATTTTAATCAGCAGCCCGTTAAACCATCGGATCCGGCCGACACCTTCCTTCTCCAGTTCTCCTCGCGAATTAACGGAAGTACGAAACACTGTTCATGCTCTCGCACAAACACTCTCAACCGAACTAGGAGGAGGAGAATCGGCGCAACTCGGTCAGACATAAGGTGAATCTCCTCCGATTCTAGCGTTTTCTATTTCAAAAATCAATAGGCCTGTTGATTTCTCTCAATAATTGATCGGGTAGTGAGGTGACGATAGATAGCTTTTCGAAACCACGGTACAAACGCAACAATTGTTTGCTATGGTATTACATATGGGCCCTTCTACGACCTCCTCCCTCCGTCTTGGTTTGACCTTAAATGTTGCTAAATTAGCGGTGTTACCACGCATATGTGTGGATACCTAGTTGCTAATAACAGTACATTTCTCTGAAACATGTTAGTCAGGTTTATGCCATAGTGAAGATGTCTGTAAATGGGGTGACATGCCATGCACCAACGATCCCAAATCCGTTTGGAACGTCGCAGAGAGGCTCAACTGCACACTGTCGGTATATTTCTAATTTGAGTATTGACAGGAGATCTTTGAGACCTTTGCAACTTGAACCTCTATATTATAGGTAAATTCACGAACTAACATCTTGTCTATGTCCTTTGTGGTATGGTTATCTATCTGATTGGTTACTAATTGATGTTTAATGAAACAGAAAATGGGGAAGCTCACCTGTTGATGGAAGAAGAATAGAAAAGAAGAGTAGGAGATTTGTGTCTGCTTTATTTGGTGATGTGTCTGAGGATCTTAGTGAGTGTCCCTATATAGGAAATTCCAGTCCTTACTGCAACATCTAGGATGTGGAATTACATTGATCTCGAAAAATGAAAAGGATACAGGCATCAACATTTGAGATTTGACAAGGATCTTTATCAAAGTATTTTCTAGGTTTTTTACTGGTGTTTACAAATTATGCCCAGCATTATCTTATAAAAGAACCCTAGTATTTTCTCCCAAATTTACTGTTAGAACTGAAAAGGTTTGTGATAAGTTGTCAGCTTTCATTGGCATGTATCTTGCCATTACTGTATCTGACGGTGTATTATATTGCAAGTATCTCGAACTGTTTTTGTGCCAAATACTGCCAGATGCTAGAAATACTTAGCACTGATATTCACAGAAACCCTGAGATAATTTAAAAATTTTGAGGGCAAGAACAAATGACTCCAATGATTGAGACTGATGACCCTAAATGCAAGCAAAAGTTTCTCTTTTCGCAGAGTAATATTTTTATCCTTGTGAATTTCTTCAATAATATCAATGGTTGCAACGAATTTCCTTTGATATATATATATAGAACTGTGCTAACACTTTCAGCTAATATATTTAGGTATATTTCCTCGAATTAATGTCAAGGATCCTTACCAACTTTTGGGTATCAGCCGGGAGGCATCTCAGGAAGAAATCCAAGCCGCTAGAAAGTTTCTCATAAATAAATATGCTGGTCATAAACCAAGTGTTGCTGCAATTGAATCAGCTCATGACAAGATCATCATGGAATCATTTTTTGAGAGGAAAAACCCTAAAGTCAACCTCGATAAGAAGCTTAAAGAGGTTTCTGAATCTTGGGCTTTCAAGTTTATCTCTAGTCGGTTTGAGACCCCATCTCGAAAGGTCATTTTGAAGAATGCAGTTGCATTTGTTGCTCTTGGGGTATTAACCGTTTAACCGTGTTTTTCCCTACCGAAGATGGGCCCACTTTTCAGGTCGCAGTTTCACTCGGTATGACCATGTATTTCCTATACCAACGGCTCAATAGTCGGCTTTGGGCATTTCTTTACGGGTACAATCTCTCTTTGTACTAATTTTTTAACGAAGTTTTTAAGATCTTAGCCCCTTACAACATTAAGAAGTTCCAAAATTTCTTTGGAAAGCTGTGACTTGTTGGAGTTTAGAAAAAGGTTACTATATTTCTTTATTTCTATTCTCGAATTTCAACCATTTACAAAAGTGGCCCAGTATTTTTTCAAGGATTTAAAAAAAAGGTCTTTAATTTTCTTTTCTTTGATTCTTGTATATGTTATTAGAAGATAGAATGGAAAACTAATTAGTCAGGATGTAATACCGTTTACTATTACTGAATGTTGATCTGAGTATCTGACAAGTACAACTGTGAAAAGTCTAATATAAAAGATACAACTTGATCATCCAGTTTTCAAAGTTCAATAAAGAAATTACTGCACTATTTCCTTTTGCCATATCAATATACATTATTTGGCATGGTGGTGTAATCTAAGCTGGCATCCATGTGTGCATTTCAATACATATTTAGCGGACAAATGGGAAACATATGGCAGGTGGGCATCATTCTTCGCTTCATGGATGGTTGGTACATTTCTAATGGTATCAGTGATACCACCTATCATGCAAGGTCCAAGGGGCTTGGAAGTGGGCACTTCTCTCATTTCATATATTCTTCTCTGGATTGCATCTACTTACTTGAAGTAAAACTTGAACAGTGGAACGTCTCTCTTGCTGTTTTCAACTCAGATGAAGAAATGTTTCGTTAGTTGATAGTTCAAATTATGTGAGCTTTTAAGCTTCCTTTTCTATAGAGGTTCAAATGTTTAGCCTTTATGTCTTTCAGCTTGTAGCTTGCTTTATTTGTCATGTAGTAAATCTAAGAGCTTTTAGGAATGACAGTTTTAAATAGTTAAATTTCCAGTGTTCTTGAGAGGAATTGTGCCATTATTATTTTATAGATACATTAATTCTTGGTTGGCACCTTGGATGCCAATTTTTCTTTAGAAGTAGCTGCGACCTGAATTTCTGTGAAGTAACCATAGGCTGTTCTTCTAATTTGATTTCGTTTATGTATTTATAAATTAATGGTTGTTCTTCTACTTTGATTTTTTTTTAAATGTATTTTAAATGTTGAATCGTTGCCTTTTATTCAATTGAAACATTTCAATAAATCCAACAGTGTATATTATAATTAGTTTCCTAACTATTTTGGTTGCATCAACTTCGGTTTGCTATTCGATCACTCTCAAAATTTGGTTCCATTGGGCCTGATTTTTGCGGTTAGGTATAAATACAAATTCTGTACAGTACAAAATGGCTTGTCGAGTAATTATGTACCGTCTGATACAGTAAGCAGAAAGTACTATTTATCAGAAAATGTTGTTGCAGTGTTGTGACTGATGTTGTTGTTTTCTCTTGTTGTGAATAGTGGCAACTGTTCTTTACTAATCATGTAGCATTAAAACGGGAACTTTCCATATACTGAGATTTGTGAAAACATGGGGTTGCATCAACTATTCTGCAAGAAACATGAGCAATACCCACACTTTTACCTTTGCAAAAACACATGCAGCCACTGTGACTCTGCAAGGCTTGCATTCTCCGGTGCAACCGAGGAGTAAAGCAATGCTGAGCGTGTCGATGCATCGGTGGCCTGGCTCACCTGAGTTGTATGTTGCAGGGTTGGTTACACAATCCAACCAACAGCATATTATGACAATGAAAAAAATATGGAAATTATATCTCAGGGAGGATCAAACAGCCACAAATTTCTTTTACTCGCCAGTGATCTGACAATGTAGAACACGTCCAGTTCATTAAATTCCCACAATCATAATTTATTTTTTAGCATGGCTACGGTGCTTTACAAAGCATCAAGCATGTGGTATTTCACTTCTGTATATCCGTTTTCAAAGTTCAAACGATCGATTCAAACCATACAATTTGATCTTCATATTATAATCTCATTGGAGACTGAATTTTATATTTGTTAGAATTATTTTACTATTTTTTATAGATGTGAAAATTAATCATATTGAATGGTCCAAAATTATTAGATTATCCAACTTTTCATTGTAAACTTCGATCTCCAATGAGATTTTAATATGAAGAACATGTTTTACAGTTTGGATCGATGTATGCACATTAAAATTGAAGATATAGAGAAGTACCTTGTTTTGTGCTTTATAAAGCACTGTAGCCATGCTCTTTATTTTTATATAAAAAAACATACTCATTGATGATTACAAGTCGTCAGTATTTAAAAATACTAAAAGATAAACTCTTTCCCTTTGGATTCTATCCAAAATATTGCATTTCGCATATAAAAATAAAAATGTTTGAAAATATTTGAAAATTTGACAAAATGTAACTTCAAAATTTAGTCTTAGTTTGATTGCAAAATGTGAAAGATAATATTGGCATAGGTTTCTTGAATAATAAAACTGTAACGACAAGAGTAATCCAGTCCAAATAAATTTTGTCCATAATTCATAAACAACAACACAACATTTATTCTAACAATGAAGAAAAATCTCTTTAAGGTTTAAGACTATTATTTTAAAAAATCCATAAAACAATAATCAAAATTTCCATTACATTAAATCTAGCATATCAATGGAATCAATGTAATTGTAAGCAACAACAAAATTTCTTGAAAATATTCTGAGTGCCAAATAGGTCCAAAGGAGTTGTTACAACTTTTAATGTTAGATACCTATTTTCAAGCCTTGAAGGGCTTGTGTTTTTGACTTGCTGTATCCCTTCCTATTTCCATGCATTTTCTATGAGCTCTTCATCAGAACAAAAAAAAAAATTATCACATGGTAGACTAAAAAAAAGGGTTGTTGATTAAATGTTGTTAGTACAATACTCTGGTTTAGAGCCTGAGGTGGCGATATCATTGAATTATTGCACCACATTTCAATTATTGATCCCCCACTTTATAGAAACACTACACTATGCCTAGCAAATTGTAAAGCTAACTCCCCTATAAGGCTATAATTGGACCCCCAAGTTTTTATTTCTTTGTTTCTTTTTGTTGTTTTTTATTCATTAATTTTTCTCTCTCTTTGAATTATGGCTCAATGGCGGTATTACCTTTTCCTAGTAAAATTATCTTTTTCAACATAGGGATGCGATTCCAGTTTTTATATTTCAATTTTCAAAGATCGATGGATATATTTCGTTCTGTTCTTGTTATCTTAGTGTTTGATACTGACAATGAGATATTTCAGAAAAGAGACACCCTCGTAAGTTCTTTTATTTTCAACATTTATCATGTTTTAACATTGCGGCTCCGGCTCATTTCTACAATAGAATGAACAGTATTTTCACTGTTCAATATTGGAGTTTTTGTTCATTTCTATAGTAGAATGAATGGTTTTTTCACTGTTCGGACTATAGTAAAATCACTGTAGATTTTTTTTTTGCAAATTTGTGTTTCGTTGTTTTTTTATTATTTAAACGATTTATTATAATTTTATTATTGTAATAAAAAAATTTAAAATTTAACTTTTTCACGCAGAACGCGAGTCGTACGTCTAGTATATATCACCTCAGGTCCTCAGCAAGAAATTTGAATATTTTGTTCTATTGTGTATCACTGTATCTAACAGTCTGACCTTGAGGTCAGCGAATTGTTACACGACCACACCGACAGAAATTGCCACGGACAATCTTTAATAGTAGAAATCAGTTCCGTGACTTCTGTCTTTGCTTGAGTCAGAATCTGAAATATTGTCACGGGAACATAATTCTGTATTACTGTGAAACTGTATCATAGAAAAAAATTCAATCTGTAAGCTAATCACTATTTTTTTTATTTGCGTTAATAGCCTAATAGTAATCAGTAATCACTATCCTTTATACTACAAAAGGAAAAAAAAGCATTGTTGGCATGTTGGGTCCCTATACGTAGAGACGGATTCAGAATTCTCGTCAGAAGTTTAAGATTTACGATTTTTTTTCAGGGGTTGAGATTATGGTTATTCTTAAAAAAATGTATCTTATATGATTATTTGTACAAAAAAAATTCAAATACATGATCATTTTTGAAAAAAGTAATAAATATGATTATTTTTAAAAAAAATTTCCAGAAAATTCAATATATGTTAATCTTGATTGTGAACACGTGGCTAGTGCTCGATATATATATATAGAATCCGGCTAACGTACTAACGTTAGCAAAATCAAAACCGTGCTAACGGATATTTATCTCGAATTCCAAATCAAAAACGGCCGATCCGAACCGTTGAAATTGTTGTCCATACTAAAACCTACGTAGGGACCAAATTTTACATTTTTTCGAATTTTTTTACTATTTTATCCGAGGCATTGAAAATGAATTAATCTAACGATTCAGAAAAACTTACAATTTCAACACATTCTTAAATGCCTCGGATAAAATAGTAAAAAAATTCGAAAAAATGTAAAATTTGGTCCCCACGTAGATTTTAGTATGGACAACAATTTCAACGGTTCGGATCGGCCGTTTTTGATTTGGAATTCGAGATAAACATCCGTTAGCACGGTTTTAATTTTGCTAACGTTATTACGTTAGCCGGATTCTATATATATATATATAGAGAGAGAGAGAGAGAGAGAGTATGGCTAGGGTGCTTCCATAAGCACTTCGGGTGAAATGCTTACGGGTCAAATTTTAAAATCTAGCGTTTGAAATTTCGATTTAAATAGCTCAATAATTTATTTATATCATAATCTTGTAGAGCGAGCCCATTTCATTTATATATTAATATAAAAAAAAGTGCTCGATATATATAATCATTGCCACATGGAAATCTCATGTTATCATTAAGTTAATGGTGGATCAAAAAAGGAGGAGATCATTGCATGTTGTGTTGTGTGATGTGTCGTGGCAGGAATTAGAATTTTGTTTTTTCATGATTTAGTATATATCATTTATGAGTTGGTAAGGTGTTACTAGCACGTGCCTATCCGGTATAATTACATCTTTGGAAGATAACAAGGCTATGAAATTAAGGAATAATTATGGTTTATTGTGAATTGTGAATTGTGATGGGGACTTGACATTGTGATCCATATGTTAGCAATTTCATACGATGAGAAAAAACAGTCGCTCCACCGACAAGCGTCCACTCGTAGTTTAATTATTTTTGGGACTACAACTAACAGTCTCTTAACTTTTTTAACAACTTTGTACAAAATAAATGGAAAATGTTTGTTAATAATAATATTGATACCGACTATCGATATCGATGTTATTATGCATATTAATTGAGTTACTATAAACATTATTTGTGCTATTATGTATGTTATTTTATGTTATTATTGTACTGAAAAATTATTACGCATGTTAACAAAATAACGTGCATAATAACTCAAATAGCATGCATAACTATTTTAGTACAAAAAATAATATGCATAATAACTTAAATAATGTGCATAATAACTCAATTAAATGTGCATAATAACATCGTATCGATAGTCGGTATCAATATTGGTATCTACGTATCAACTCCCAAAATAAATTAATGTCATCGACTATGTTCGCTCATCAGCTCACTCATCCTCTTCGCTCCGCTCCATTAGCTTTCTGTTTTCTCCTACAAGTCTTTATTCTAATTCTTTAAGTCTTTATATTATATTTTTCTTGTACTTTTTTTAATTTTGTTGTAACTTTTGTGTATTAGACTTGCAGGTTTAATATAGAGACTTGCAAATTATAATATAAAAACTTACATATTAAAATATAGAGATTTGTTTGTTCTCATATAGAGACTTACATGTTCTAATATTAATACTTGCAGGTAGTGACGAAGCCACATGTGCTAATTGGGGTCCCAAACCCCACTCAATTTGAGAAAAAAATATTCCAATCATGTATAGCTAATGTTATTTTGAACCAATGTCAATATTTTTAATGAGGAACCCCATTGAAAAATTGTAGGGACTTCATTGAAAATTTGATTTATTAATATTTCACTTTAGGATTTTATTGGAACTATTATTTTGAAACTTATTATGTTTTATTTAGTTATCTTGAATTTTTTGTTAAATTAAATTATTATTTGTGAATTGTTGTTAATATCTAAAATTTTAGGTGATGAATTATTATTAAAAAAAATTATGGGACCCCGCTAAGGTAAAATTCTAGCTACGCCACTGCTTGTAGGTTTCAAATATTTGAGACTTGCAGATTCCAATACAGAGACTTGCATGTTTCAATATAAAGACTTCTGTGTTATAATATAGAGTTCTTCTTAATCTAATATAAAAACTTGCAGATTCTAATATAGATACTTGCTTGTTCTAATATAAAGACTTGTAAGTTCTAATATAAAGACTTGTTTGTTATAATATAGATACTTCATTGTTATAATATAAAAATTTGCATGTTCGAATATAGAGACTTGATTGACTCGAACATGAAGGGACACATGGCTGAAATCCATGTCATGGAATCATATATATTAGGATATGAAAGGAGACGTGGCTGATTAACTTGAATATGAAGGGAGAGGTGGTTGGAATCCATGGCGAAGGAGGAGGGCGACATGACTGGAATCCATGGCTTGGAAGGAGAACCTTGTGGTGGAGCAGTCAAAGTTGGTATCGTAAGGGACAAAATAAAGGAATGCAGATAGAAAGAAGTGCGAGAGAAAAGAGAACCGAGAGATAAAAGTGAGCTAGACGAGCGGCAGCGGCAGAAGTTATGTTGTCAATTTTTTTCTCGTTACACGGGAGACACGAGAAGAGGACGGGAATTTTGAGATGATATAATTACTAATTATTTTATTTAACAAATAAAATAAACTATTTTGCATAATACTTGCATTAAATACTTGCATAAGTATAAATTTTATGCGAGGTCAACGAATTTTGATACAAAATTTATTAATCTTTCGAAAAATATAAAAAATAAATTTATAAATCATATAAAAATCATTAATATATATTAATTAGGGTGATATCACGGTGCTTACACAAGCAGCATGAAGCTTGTGTTTGCGACACATATCTCGATTTCAAAGTAAAAACTGATAACCAATGATGGCTAAATTTCACTAATAACAACTAAAGACTAAATTGAAATTTTCCAAATTAAACAAATTACGCAATTCAAAGCAAATGCAATATTACAATTCTACTCGGCCTCCGCAGTCGAGAGGGTCATGATACAAGCGAGCCACCTAAGAATTGGCATGACCCGCTTGTACTTTTCATATCCAATCGGTACCCGCCAAAATCGGCATCAATGTATCCTGTCAAGTCATGTTTTGATTGCCTACCATATCATAATATCAAATTCAATGTCTCTTTAATGTATTTGAGGATTCTTTTAACAAACTTTAGGTGTGACTCTTTCGGATTGACTTGGAATCTATCACATAGACATACGACAAACATAATATCCCGCCTACTTGCCGTTAAATAAAGTAGACTACCTATCATAGCTCTGTATTGGGAGATCTCGACCAGCTTTTCGTGCGCATCCGCATCAAGATTGACATTTGTAGCCATGGGCGTCTTGCTTGTTTTGTTATCCTCGACACCAAACTTCTTCACCAACTCCTTAACATATTTGGTTTGACTAATGAAGGTGTCTTCTGGTGTTTGCTTGATTTGTAGGCCCAAGAAGAAGTTGAGCTCCCTCATCATGCTCATCTCAAATTTACTACTTATCAAAGAGACAAATTATTTGGCAAGTTTCGCATTCGTTGAATAAAAAATAATATCATCTACATAGATTTATACCAAGAATAAATTGTTATCTCTTTTCTTAGTGAAAAGAGTAGTGTCGGTTTTGCCTCAAGTGAACTCATCTGCAATTAGAAAGGAACTAAGTATATCATACCATGCACTAGTTGCTTGTTTTAGACCATAGAGAGCTTTATTTAGCCTATAAATATGATTTGGAAATGTCGGATCCACAAAGTCGGTTGGTTATTGAGCATATACTTCCTCCTCTATGAATTCATTAAAAATCCACTCTTAACATTCATTTGGAATAGTGAATATGGTAAAGCATTTGTAAGAGGCATATGCTAAGAGCTTTCAAATAGATTCAAGACAAGCAATGAAAGCCAAGGTTTCATCATAGTTTAAACTCTCTTTTTATCTAAATCCTCGTACGACTAACCTTGCTTTATTTCTAAAAAAATACATCTTGATCCTTTTTGTTTCTAAATATCAATTTTGTATCAATAATACTTCAGTTCTTTGGTCGAGGTACAAGTTTTCATACTTTGTTCCTTTCAAATTGAATGAGTTCTTCTTGCATGACACAAATCCAATCATAAGCTAAATTGGCTTCTTCAAATTTTATTGGTTCAATTTGAGACACAAATGAACAAAGAACAATCATTAATTTACACCTGATCTAGTCCTAACTTCTTTCCTAGGATCACCAATCACATTAGAGAGAGGATGAGATGAAATTTTCCTTAAATCTTGAAGAAATTGATAGTCAGTTTGAGATGAAGTTGTGGTGCCTTGATTGATATCTCCATTTAGGATATTTACTCTATCACCTTCCTCATGATTAGGTGTATCGTTTTCTTCTTGTTGAGGAGCTTCATTAGGTTGAGCCACTTGTTCAATTCCAATGTTGTTTTTTTCTTGTTCTTCAATATGAGCTTCTTGAGTTGATGCTTCATTTCCTACATAATCAATACTATCATTCTCGACCCATGCATTACTATTCTCATTGAACTTAACATGAATAGACTCTACAATTGTATTGTGAATAAGGATGTAAATTCTATAGGATTTACTTGTCATTGAGTACCTAACAAGGTACTTTCAATTGAATTTGGATTAAATTCACTTGTATTTGGTGATTGATCAAGAACAAAACACTTTGAACCGAATGCTCTAAAATAAAATATATTGGGCTTACGACCCATCCATAGCTCATACAAGATTTCATGAGAATTTGTCTAAGGCCTACTCGGTTAATGAAATAACAAGTCATGTTAATCGCCTCGATCCACGAAGATTTTGGAAGTGATGGACTATTCAAAATGGCACCAGCTAACTCTTGTAAGGTTCGATTTTTTCTTTCTACTACCTTATTTTGTTGAGGAGTTTTAGGAGCCGAATATTCATGTCTATATCCTCTTTTAGAACATAAGTTATCATATTGAGCATTTTCAGATTCTCTCCCATGGTCACTTCTAATCTTACGAATTTTCAACCCTTTTTCATTTTCAACTCGATTGCAAAATTCAAACAAAACATTTAAAAGTTTCATTTCCGTGAGCCAAGAATAATACCCAAGTAAAACGACTATAGTCATCAACTATCACATATACATGTTAGAATGTAATGGAGATTTTTGCTAATGCACAACACTAAAGTCAAATCAATGTGTGAAAGCGATTAAAATTCAATTTAAATCTTTTAGACCTTAATCACCTAGCCAAGTAATAGAGCAAGCAATTTCAAGAACTAATTGAGCAAATCATAAAAATTGAGATCAAAGAGCTAAAAAGAGAGAGAGAGAGAGAGTGAGTGAGTGAAGAAAGAGCAATCGAGAACAAGTGAACACGCTATGTAACGTGGTTCGGCCTATCAAAAGAAATTAGGCCTACGTCCACGGGTCTCCCGAATCTTTCCGGACTGTTTCACTATAATCAAGTATCTTTTACAAAGAGGTAGAGACGATCTTTGACTTCTTCTAACACAAGTAAGCCAATCTTCTTCTCATAAACCGATGCATGAGACAACACCTCAATACACCGCAACAAGGTCTGATTGACTACACAATCAAGGACAGGGATGCACCACTTGACAACACAAATGTGGTGCACCAAAGGCTAAACAATTAGCTAAAGTTTATGTTCTCGAATAGACAATAAGAGAATAATAGCTATCCTAATTGTTCTCTAGGTTAGATAGCTGGAGGAGACTTGAATCAGGCTCTTTAAGGCTCAATTACTGTTGGGAAGCTTGTAGGAGTGTTTAGATGATCTTCTGATTTATTTCTGCATCACTTATATATGTTGAGCACTTCTTGAGATTTTGGATATGTGAAAATAACACATAACGTTACATGATCCTCCATAACGAGTTGGAAAGACGTTATAACGTCTTGAGCATATTTCCTCTTTGCCCTTCTACTACTGACTTGTGGGGCAGATGAAAAAAGACACGTGACGTATCGATGAACATGGAATGAATCCAATACACATTCAATTATTTTATAATGCTTTCTTGGCATAGGATGATGCTTGATATTCTGAACATAACATCTATTATCTAAACTATCTATGAGTTGTATACTATAATCATTGCATAATAATATAGTATACATATGAATGCTACATAATGCCACACTTGGCTATTTTTTTCTTTTTCGAAATTATTTTTTTATTTAAAGTATTGTCTTTATTTTTTTCATTCATGCTGGTAAACCTACACTATGCACATAACACACATTTATTCAATATGAAAAAGAAAAATTATCACAAACGTAACTTAAACTTCAGATTTTCACCATAAAAATATAATGTTTTAACCAACTACATTAGACGTTCTGACATTATCACTTGATCATAATTCAGTCCTTTTAAAAAACTTGAGTACAAGCATTTTTAAGACGATAACTTTATTATGTAATTATAAATATTCTTTGCAGTTACTAATTATGTCACAGTTAAAATCTTTACAACATATTTCAAGACAATTTAAAAAAAAACTTTCAACCAAAACAAAATGGGATCGCTCTGGTCGACTCGATTCGTTCCATTTTTTATTGAAGTTTTCGCGCCTATTAAAAATCTTAGTCATTCTTTTAATTTACATTTTGCTGCATATTTTAATTAGAAAATTCTTTTTTCATAATAGAAACTTCGGCACTATTATTTTATGTTTCTTTATATCTTGCAAGAGAACACACAAGGCCAGTTTAGACATTCAAATACAAGCTTTGTTTTAAAATCGAGATACTAATATTACTAGAGTTTTTGTGAATTTTATTCTGGATAAAATATTTTTTGAAGAAAATTCAAATTTTAAATGGAGCACTTCTATTAAAAATTTGCATCCAACAAACTTTTGACATAATGAATATTCTTTTTTTAAATGTTGAAACCGTGTACAATAAAATTAATACGATAAACCATAGAAAAAATATATACTGAATAAACAAATTTCTTCAAAATTTTCACGCATACCTGCGTACAATTTATTTTGAAATATGCAGAAGTTTATCTTGAATATTCAAATTATTTTTATTCCATATTGATCGAGCCAATTGTCTTATTGGAATGATTCAAATACTTTTCTATTTTTCCGAATGGCATATATTAAATTTGGGTATATTTGAAATTTGATCGGTCATTTATCGTACATTTATTAGAATTCCAAATTATTTGATTGAATGCTAAATATTTTTCAAAATTGCCCAAAGTTGATACATGTCATATAAAAATAAATTAGAACATAATTATAACTTAATGTTATATTGAATATTAATTATATATACACTAAAAGAGCTGGAATATAATTACCCAATCTAAATTCCATGATGGAGGTTCAAACTTTTCACTTATTAAATTTTATTACCTCTTATTATTTATTATGTTGATACAATTCATATTTCTTCATGATCTCTCCTTCCTTACGATATTTTCATACAAGTTTTTTTTTTCTTATTGATATTATTTTTCAGCGAAGTCCGGATAAAATCATTCTATTAATTTAATTAGTATTACTTGAAGATAAACAAAGTTGTCATTCTCCTTTTATTTCCAAAATTAAATCCCTTTGTAATAAGATCACTCTATAAAATAATTAAATAATTAAAAGAACCACAATGATAACCACAAGTATCATTTAATTAATATCTTTAAAGCTAAACAAGCCTACCACTTTCCTGTCATATTCACAATTAATCTCCTTATCCACAAGCATAGAAGTGCACCATTACAAGGCAAAGAAATAACGCAAGTTATCAAATGTATAAGAATATAGGATAATGTTTCGTAGATACCACATTTGATATCAACTATCGATACCGGTTTTATTATGTATATTTAGTTGAGTTATAATGCACATTATTGGAGTTATTATGCATGTTATATCATAATAACTATTTCAGTAAAAAAAATAACATGTATAACTATTTCATTACAGAAAATAATATGCATAATAACTCAAATAATGTGCACGATAACTCAACTAAAGATGCATAATAAAATCGATAACATGTTTAACTATTTCATTACAAAAATAACATGCATAATAACTCAAATAATGTGCAGTATAATTTAAGTATTCAACTAAAAATACATAATAAAATCAATATCAATAGTTGATATCAAATATGGTATCTACGTATTAGCTCTCTAAATATATATATGTTGCCTTTTCTTTTAATAGAAAATGGAAAACCACCCTTTCAATTGAGCCGTCAAACAAGAAACAATTAAGTGTATCTCAATTCAGAACCTTGCAAGGAAGAACTACTTCCAACTCAACCCCAAATCCAATCCAATAATCCAAAAAGCAAGACAACAAATTGGGGCAATTGAAGCATTCTTAATTTGAACACCTCCTACCATAGTTTATCTTTGAAGATAAAGGGAACAACATAAGTTTATTAGTACAAAAATTAGAGATCTTTTTAATATAAAAAAATATAAGTACACCATGTTTTGCATTATCTAGAAATGGAGATAGATTATTCTGAAAACATTTATATTTCGCAAACAGTTCAAATTATAATTTTTGAATTCAAAATTTAATTCAAGTTGTTCAATAAAGTTTTCATATCAAAATTTGGTTAGATCAATGCATTTTTCATCCATCCGATAAAATAGTAAAAAATCTAAAAATTTGGTTCCTAAATAGATTTTAGTACGAACAACGTTTTCGATGATTTTGATTGGCCATTGCACTTTTTAATTTGAGATATGTGATCGCGAGCACGATAGAACCAGTGCTTGCACCAGCACCATAATATTATTTCTCTTAGCCACTATCATTTGCTTAGTCAGATATAGAATCTTAGACATTCACTTGTTTGAATGACGTTTTTTTCGAAATATTTGCGCTATTTCAACTCAATTATTTTGTCAAACAGAAATACTTAATAAATCTTTATGCTCGAAATAGCACACGAAATAACTAAATTAATATTCTAATTTATAGAAGAAGTGTTGATAATCTAATTATAAAATAGCAACTACTATTCGATTTAGTTGCATATTATTAAGTAATAAATAATATTTTATTATATTATATCGTCACTATTTTTTCTATTTAATTGGTGTAGATTATATAATGATAACAGTGGTGATATACTACTACTAATAATAATAGAGTAAATAATATAATAAAATTAAAAATACGAGTTATTTCTACACCAATAATAGAAAAAATAGTGATGATATAATATAATTAATAAAGACTTTGTTGTTGTTGTTGCTGTATTATTTTATAATTGATACATATTATTATTATTATTATTATTAGAGTGAAGCTATGGTATTTCATGCACAAAGCATCATTTGCGCTTAGCTTCGTCTTCGTATCTCCAATTTCAAAGTTCAAATGGTTGATCCAAACCATTGAACTTGATCTCCATATTAATATCTCTTTTGAGACGAATTTTACATTTTTTACAATTTTTTTATTATTTTTAAAGATGTCGAAAATCATTCATATTTAATGGTTCAAAAATCGTTAGATTAACCAACTTATCACTCCGTTAAAATTAGTAAAAAAATTATGAAAAAATAAATTCGGTCTTCAAAGAAATTTTAATATAAAAACACGTTCAACGATTT
>CAXKVX010004858.1:0-10684 GCA_964058865.1 Eleocharis quinqueflora
CTGTTGTTATTGTTGTTGTTGTTATTGTTTTTGTTATTGTTCTTGTTATTGTTTCACTTATTGTAATAATGTTCTTGTTCTTATTCTTATTATTGTTATATTGTTCTTGTTCATGTTCTTATTGTTGTTATTATACTTGTTCTCATTCTTGTTGTTATTCTTATTCTATTTTTTATGTTCTTGTTCTTATTCTTGTTCGTGTTATTTTTATTTTCATTTTATTGTTATTGTGTTTGTTAGTGTTATTATAATTGTTATTGTTATTATTATTATTTTTTATTGTTATTGTTATTGTTAATGTTATTGTTATTGTTCGTGTTTTTGTTCTTGTTATACTTCTTGTTCATGTTACTGTTATATTACTGTTGTTCTTCTTGTTCTTTTTCTTATTCTTGTTATTGCTATTGCTATTGCTATTGTTATTGTTATTGTTATTGTTATTGTTATTGTTATTGTTCTTGTTCTTGTTCTTTTTGTTTTTGTTTTTCTTGTCCTAGTTCTTGTTATTGTTCTCGTTATTGTTATTGTTATTGTTATTGTTATTGTTCTTGTTATTGTAATTGTTCTTGTTCTTCTTATTATTGTTCTTGTTATATTGTTATTGTTCATGTTATTGTACTTGCCCTTGTTATTGTTGTTCTGTTTCTATTCTTGTTCTTGTTCTTGTTTCTTGTTCTTGTTTTTTATGTTCTTATTATTGATATTGTTATATTGTTCTTGTTCATGTTATTGTTATATTATTTTTGTTATTTTTGTTGTTTTTTTTCTTGTTGTTGTTCTTGTTATTGTTACTATTATTGTTACGATCACGGCTAGTATTGTTTTTATTGATATTGATATTGTTATTGTTATTGTTATTGTTATTGTCTTTTATTGTTATTGTAATTATTATTGTTCTTATTCTTGTTCTTGTTTGTGTTCTTATTCTTGTTATTCATTTGTTCTCGTTATTGTTATATTATTGTGGTTGTTGTTGTTGGGTTTTTTTCCTTGTTATTGTTATTATCATTGTTAATTATTACCGTTATTGTTATTGTTCTTTATCTTATTTTTGTTTTTGCTCTTATTCTGGTTCTTGTTTTTATTCATTTTTTTATTATTGTATTTGTTCTTGTTATTGTTCTTCTTCTTTTTCTTGTTCATGTTTGTGTTGTTGTTCTTGTAATTATCATTATCATTGTTATTGTTATTATTACAGTTATCGTTTATTGTAATCGTAATGTAATCGTAATCATTATCGTTATCATTAGCGTTATTGTAATTGTTATCTTCTCGTTCTCGTTTTTGTTCTTTGTTCTTTTTCTTGTTCTTGTACTTCTTCTCCTTCTTGTTCTTTTATTTTATTATAATTGTTTTGTTCTTGTTACTATTATTATTGTTTTATTATTATTTTGTTTTTGTTTTTGTTCATGTTCTTATTTTTATTCTTATTCTTGTTCTTGTTCTTGTTCTTTTTATTTATTATTCTTGTAATTTTTAGTTTTATTGTTATTGTTATTATTATTATTATTGTTCTTGTAATTATTATTTTTATTGTTATTATTATTGATATTGTTGTTATGCTTGTTCTTGTTATTCTTATTATAATTGATATTGTTATTGTTATAGTTATTGTTATTGTTATTGTTATTGTTATTGTTATTGTTATTGTTATTATTATTATTATTATTATTATTATTATTGTTATATTGTTCTTGTTCTTGTAATTTATATTGTTCATGTTATTGTCATTATTATTATTGTTGTTGTTGTTGTTATTGTTATTGATATTGATATTGTTATTATTATTGTTATTGTTCTTGTTCTTTTCTTGTTTTTATTTTCGTTCTGATTCTCGTTCATGTTTTTGTTATTGTATTTGTTCTTGTTCTTGTTCTTGTTCTTGTTCTTGTTCTTGTTCTTGTTCTTGTTCTTGTTCTTGTTCTTGTTCTTGTTCTTGTTCTTGTTCTTGTTCTTGTTCTTGTTCTTGTTCTTGTTCTTGTTCTTGTTCTTGTTCTTGTTCTTGTTCTTGTTCTTGTTCTTGTTCGTGTTCGTGTTCGTGTTCTTGTTCTTGTTCTTGTTCTTGTTCGTGTTCGTGTTCGTGTTCGTGTTCTTGTTCTTGTTCTTGTTCTTGTTCTTGTTCGTGTTCGTGTTCGTGTTCTTGTTCTTGTTCTTGTTCTTGTTCTTGTTCTTATAATTATTGTTATTGTAATCATTATCATTGTTCTTCTTATCGTTATCGTTATCGTTATCATTATCGTTATCGTTATCGTTATCGTTATCGTTATCGTTATCGTTATCGTTATCGTTATTGTTATTGTTATTGTTCTTATTATCGTTATCGTTCTTGTTCTTTTACTTGTTCTCCTTCTTGTTCTTGTAGTTGTTATTGTAATTGTTTTGTTATTGTTATTTTTATTGTTATTGTTGTTTTATTGTTATCATGTTCTTGTTGTTGTTCTTGTTTTTATTCTTGTTCTTATGTTTTTATGTTCTTGTTTTTGTTCTTGTTCTTATTCTTATTTTGTTATTGTTCTTGTTGTTTGTTCTTGTTCCTTGTTTTTGTTCCTTTTATTTCTAGTTTTTGTCATTGTCATTGTTATTGATATTATTCTTGTTATAATTAATTGTTCTTTTTATGGTCTTGTTTGTTATTGTATTTGTTTTGTTCATGTTTTTCTTATTTTTATTCTTGTTCTTATTCTTGTTTATGTTGTTTTTGTTTTTTTGTTTTTATTCTTATTCTTGTTATTATATTATTGTTGTTCATGTTTTTTTTTTCTTGTTCTTACATATCTATTAAAATAATATAAATTGTGAAATAATTCTAACAGATAAATTTTATATTTAGTAATTTAAGCCTAAACAATTCTTTTTCAAAACACTGACTAGATGTATAATAGTAACAATTCGATTATAACATGTTGAATAATGCGAAAACAAAATGAAATGTTGATTTTTTATTATTATTCTGAAGCAAGTAGGTCAATAGCATACTTTGGAATTTAATAGATCAATAACAAAATATTTTACAAGAAAGTAACAAGTCGATGTTACATCTACATTCCAATGAATTGCTGTCTAATAACCATATAGCAACGGAAGCTGATTCTCTGCCGCGCAGCTGTAACAAACGCTCAAGATTTCGGACGCTGTAGGTTACGAACGTCTCATATTTGATTCAGGAGGTGATATTATAAAGTTTAGCCTGCACAAATCTCGATCAAATCAAAAATTGAGATTTATCGCATAGCACGCACAGTGTTTGTGCTACGCGTTAGAAGATCTGATTTGTATAGCAACATCCAAGTATAACTGTATAAGAGATTTAATTCCTCATCTTGTCAATTGCAATTAATGATCTAGATTGAAAGATTTTTTCTTTAAGATATTTTTAGAAAAATTAGAATATCATCATAACAGCCTCATTGGTCACTCTTCACATTGATAAACTTGATCCTGTTTCTAATTATAATTTATGCCTAATCTAGTTGACGATGGTTGTTAACTTGATATGCAGACCCAAAAATATTCTCTCTGATCAAACTTATATTTCATAACATAAACGATATACAAAATATACAGTTTTTGTTTTGGTAATTATCAAAATGTTTCTGAGAAAAGTAGCCAAGGTTTGGAGTTTTTTAGATGCACTGATCATAACGGTAGAAATTCTATTGTTCGGCATTTTTTTTAAATTCTGAAACTGTAATTTTTGTACCGTTCAGCAATGCTTTTCTTCTAAAATTTATTTACAATTCTGATCATGTATAGCAAATTAATTACAATTTTGAAAAATTCTTTAAATGAGACCCACTCAGATTAATAATACGAAAATAAAAATGATTATATACAGCAACAACTGGTGTTGGCCGGAAATAAAAAGACAAACTTATAATTAAATGATCAGAATTTTTTGCTATACATAATCAAAATTATAATTAATTTTCTATACATGATCAAAATTGTAATTAAATGTTCATAAGCCAAAAAAAAGAAAGGAACAATAGATTTTCTACCGTTCGGCGGTAAACTCAAGCTTAAAATGATAGTTTTTCTATCATTCTGATCATTCAATAAAAAAACTCCAACTTCTTCGTTACTTTTATCAGTATCATTTTCATAATTACCAAAAACAAAAAGCTAGCAAAATATAACCCATGTGTTAGAGAGAAAAGCAGGGGCCAAGGTTGATGGATAATTTCCATCTTCTTTCTAAGAGGGAGAAATGAATATGATAAATAAATAAGTCATTGTGAAAGAATTTGGTGCACACCCATGTCAAGAGAAAACAGAGAACTAATGGAATAAGCAAAGCTAATAAACCTTTTTCTCCACTTTTACTTTCTCATTTTTCTCCTTGTGAAGCAACATGCATAGACTAAGCTGGCACTGGTAACCAGCTATCTGACAAAGACATTACTGAATAGCCTGTTTTATTTGAAGCAATAATCTTTTAACATCCCAACAAACCCACCAACCCCCCTTCATATATCATTCATTATTCCTTAATGCCTTCACCACTTGCCTTCATTTTTTATAAGCTTGGTTCAATTTCGGATCTTATGTGGGGCATCCATGCAATATTTTTATATTTTTTTTCCTTAAAAAGAAAGCGACTCATTCGTTACTGGCAACTGGAAAGAACAGTGCGAATTTTAAACCTTGTTTTGTATCTCTGTTGCACAAAATTGATCATGCATCTATGCAACAACTAACAAATTTCCACCAACGATAATATATAGTTCTGTACTAAATGCTAAGTACATGTAAATATTTTTTTAATATTCTTTTAAAACAAATTTCTAAATAAATTAAAATTAATCTTAAAGGTAGAAAACTAAAAAGTTCATAATGAATCAAAAAAAAAAACTAAAAAGTTCATAGGCATATCCTTCAAACAATAGTTTGATGATGTTTCAAGTTTCTTACAATTTAAGTATTAGATATTTCATAAAAAAGCAAAATAAAATTGCATAAAAAATTTCGCATTAAAAATTTAACAGAATTTTGAAATATAAAATAACACTAAAATTGCATACAATTTGAAACACAATCAATTTATAAATTCGAAAATGTGTCTATAAATTTTACAAATTATTTTAAATTTATTTAAAAGTTCGTCGTTAAGATCGTCAAATTTTAGCTGTTGATAGATTTCTAGCCGTATTTTTTATACTTTGTTCCTACCAACATTTAATGTTACGGTATCAATTATTGTGACTTTTTGTGTGCAAATTTCTAACACAGTTATTTACTAGTGTGAGTTAGCGGCGACAATCGAACGTGTCAAGTTGAATTTGAGTTGAAACAAATCAGAATGAATCAATTTGATTTAGAAAAATTGTGAAGTTACATTTCGATTTGGATGGATCAGATCAAGTTCAGTTTGTTCAACTTTCGATTATGTTCTAGTATCATATCAGATCGGATCGTCTTCGAGTTATTTTAATTTTTCAAAATTGGAGCCAACTCGAGTTAAAAGTCGGAGTGATTCATGCTAGGTTTTTTTATATTCATTATTTGTAGGCTTACAACACACAGACACACTTACAAATAAAATAGAAAATAAATTTGAATTTTTTTTCTAAAAGTAGCTCCTCACGATACTTGAACTTCAGACCTTTCCCATAAAAATCTTGTATTTCACCATTACACTAGATAGAGCTTGACAATTAAGGCTAGTTATTTGTGTTGAGTGAAAATTTCTTTTTTCGCTTCTTTTTCTACTTCTTAGTACATCAAACGGATTAGTTCGAGTCAATTTGACTTCAAAGAAGTCATGAATGGGTTCAACTTTGATTAGTGCTAAATTTTGGACTAAATTGAAAATTAGAGCTAAATTAACTCAAAAAGCAGCAAGCACTTGTCGACAAAAGCAAAGAACAACCTACATTCCATGACTATGAGGTCGAGTCAGAAAAGCCAAATACCGGTCAATATTTCCATTTTGTCAAGCCGGTATCAAGGTATACATGCCAATTTTTTTGGATTTGTGTGCTGATAAAATTGGAATATGGATCAAGCAAGGGGTGCTTGTGAAGTAATGGCATGAGCCCCCTGTATTGCATTTTGCTGCTGGAAAACTGCAAGCGAAACAAATTTATCCTGTTGGATGGCAATAGAGCTGGATATAGAAAAAGTAACGACTGCCTCATCCAGTTGTCATGTCAGTCCTGGCATGTCAAATCGTTTTTCGTTTCGTTTCGTGACAAATGAAAGTATGAAACTATTAAGATCAAATAAATTTTTTTTTATTTAAGTAACGAAAATATATTGTTTCGTGATCGTTTGTTTCGTATTTCGTTTGTGACTATGTAATGCTAGAGTTGTTTTGATTTCAAAGAAAAACGCTATGCTGATAGAAAGTGATGAGATAGAAGATGAATGATCGCTCAAATGAGAATAACGAAACTACCTTCTTTCGCAGTCTTTCGGCATGATAGACAGATCTACATGCTAGAATTGAATAGTTGCCCCATCACCAATCTGAAAGGCAACAGATGCCAGAAAAGAGTCAGTAATTTTTTGGTGTCCTTCCATAATGGCATGACATTAGCACAATTTCAGGGTCTAATGACCAGTGAATCAGTGATCCATTCCTTGAAATTTCTTTCCATCACGTATGTTAAGGACGTAGTCCATCACCATTACAGCTGCAGTCAGATTATCGTGAGACCTTGCAATTAGATCTGGGATCTGATTTCTTTGAGTACGGTCGTACTCCTCCCTCGTTATCAGGGGCAGAGCTACAGTGGTTTTGGTGGGTCCATGGATTCACCTGAAAAGTTGAGATTCCTTACAGTATGACTGATTTATAAATAATGAAAAATCCATCTCAAAATATGTCAAAACATCAGGGACCCATCTCAAAAATTTCTGTTTCTCTCTTTCTCTCTGCACCCCGACAGCGACAATCGTTCGATCAAAAAAAAAAGACGGCGACAAATCGACAATCGTTCTGAGTAATCGACACTCGACAGATCTGGCCAGCGTCGTCTCTGGCGTCGCCACTCGCCGACTACGCGGCTCCGCCCCTGCTCGCGCCCCTGCCCGCCTCATCTCTCGCGCACAGCCCGTCTCTGTCGACTGTTGTCTCTGGCACAGCCGCACAACCGCCTCTGGCACAGCCGCACAGATCTGCGCTCGCACGGTTCTCCGCCCCTGCAAGCCTCTAACGCGACTCTCCAACTCGTTCGCGCACATCAGCACAGACGCACAGTTCTCGCCTCTCCAAACTGCTCGCTGCTCTCCGTCTGGTAATATCTTCTCTTCTCTGAGTTCTCTGTACTGTTTGATACTTGATAATATTGTTCTCTAAGTTCTCTAAGTTGTCAGAATATGCTGAAAAAATTGCTTCTGATAACAGCATTCAGCAAGCTTGCTGATTGGTCAAAGTTTGAAATCACATTGTATTCTCTAAGAAAATTTAGTTGAAGCTTAATTTGTGTTTGTTTTATGATTAATTTTATATTTTTGTTTAGTTTTAGATTGGGTCATGGCAGAATTGGATCATGACATAAACTGCTCGCGCCTCGCTGTCTCTACCTCTTCAGACTCAGAAACTGCCCGCGCTGCTCTCTGCCAGTCTGCCTCTCTCCGTCTGGCGGTCTGGTAATCTCTTCTCTGACTCCTCTCTTTACTGTTTGGTACTTGGTAGTTTGATAATGCTGAAAAATTACTGATTGCTGATAAGTTTGCTGATAACAGTCTGGTAATCTCTTCTCAGTCTGAAATCCGATTTTTGATAACAGCAAGCTTGCTGATAAGCTGATTGCTCATAGTCTGAAAGGAATAATTATATTTTAACTAGTTTAGATCTATTACATATAACGAGCTGTACTAATTAGTATCTAGTTATATAATAGTGCGATAACAAACGAAAATTTTAAACACTAGAAATAATGATTGAAACTGCAATTTAAATTCACACTATTTTTCAAGTTGATTTTAGTTAAAAAAACAACAAAAAAATCCTGACTGCGCCGCTGGTTCGACTCGTCGACGCATTCTTGTTCCGACACGTCGACGCGCCTATGCTCCAACGGACCCCGCTGAACCAAAATCCTGGCTACGCCACTGCTCATTACGACCGCGGTCATCGCTCCGGAGGATCAGACAGAGGACCTGATACTTGACGAAACAGATTACGACTGTAACCTCCATCCACTACGATCATAGTCTCCGACAAAAAGTCCCAAAAGCCTTCAGAAGGGTATCCTTATCTATGACTACGGCCATAGTGACTCCTCATTACGACCGCAATCATGTTTTTTCCGAGAACAAGTACACAAATCTGACACTCCTCTCACCCACTACGGTCGTAGTCCAACCCTACTACGATCGCGGTCCCTCCAGTTCGAACCTTGTTTTTCAAGTCTCGGCCTTCGAAACCATTCCAAACTTTGCCGAGACTTCTACTGATGCATCTAAGATTGAACCGAAACCCTTTCATTCTACCTTGCGCTACGAATATCTTTGTTTGAACCTAACTTTATCTATTATCATCAATGCATCTCTCAACCAAAACCAAACCAACAAACTTTAACAAATATTGAGGATGCACTAAAATCCTCAAAGATCAAAGGTCCTCTACAATTCAACGCTGCTACAGCATCGCGAGATATCCGCATAATATTTGTTATATTAACGATTCGAATTACAACTTTATCTCTACTAGGCGTACAACTCGCGCTCTGCGTGAAAAAGTTAAATTTTAAACTTTCGTATTACAATAATAAAATTATAATAAACTGTTTAAATAAAAAAACAACAAAAATTTCGCAAAAAAAGAAAGATTGCAGTGGTTTTGCTGTAGCAGTGAACAGTGAAAACATTGTTCATTCCACTGTGGAAATGATCAGTGACGCAAATGCGCCATGAGTATATATAATAGAATATAGAATGTCCCAAACGGATTTCGGAAGGCTGATCTATCAGGAAATACGAATCCGACATTAGGAAAAAAAACAGCACTGTTCTTTCTTACTGCTAAATTTAGAGTTGTATGTACAGTGCTGATCATATCCGAACTTTATAAGGACTTGTTCGGACTCTTTTCATATGCTCATTGGCAGATGGAAAGAGACCGAACGGAACCTAAATGTAGTAAAAGATTTATTCATAAGACAACAATCGAACACACGACATATGACTCAGCACAAAATGTTTTACATTTTCTAAAGCGCGCATTTAGGATTGGGAATTCAATAATAAATTAAACATGTTTCGTGTAATGTACTCAATTCCGATGACCGTGCTTTATTTTTATTTTTTTTACCTATTATACCTTTAAAAAATCACTTCAGGACCTTGTAAAGAAAGAAAAGTGCGCACTGAGAAATTTTCAATATTTTTCCCAGAATATTTCTTTTTGAGAGGAATAAAGATTGCACATTTTATTGAAAAGGAGAGATTTCTTGACTGTGATTATTTAATTAGTAGTATATTATTTATCACCGAAGTATTATTAGAATCAATTGCAAGTTTACAATTGTTTGATTGTTATCAACTATATATAGTGCAATTCAAGTCAAATTTTGATTCATAAAAAAATTTCTGTTATTTATAGTCTTGTTAGTAATTTTATACAACTAAAAAATAAGAACTAAATTATAGATATTTTACTACAAATATAAACAGTTAAGCAATTAAAGTTTAATAATGTTAGTGTTATTTAACGACATACCAAAGACTATTAAAATTGTGCAAACTTAGAAAAAAAGAATTTATATAGGATGAAACCATCTTGTTCTATTTTTTATAAAAATGATACATGCACAATATAAATTATGTCTGTAATGTTGATTTAAAAGTTTGAAGTTTATTTTTTAAGATTATCTAATTTCTTAAGATAATACAATTAGCAGGTGATTTTCCTTCTTTATCTATTATTATATATCTTTCAGTTTACTCCTGTTGCCAAAGAAATTTTATAATAATTCTTCTTTTTTTGTGCCTCTGCTAAAATTAAGAGAGAATTAATTGGCTTTGAGTTGTAGTTTTTCATTGTACACAAAAAACCTCTGAGAAGGAAAATAAAATGGACAAAATTTTGATGCGAATACTATTAAGAAAAAAAAAAGTACCTACACCAAAAGAGTGAAAAAAATAACTATTGCACTTTTTTGCAAATAATTAATAATTTAGTGATAACTAATTAGAATGATTTTACTGTGATCATATGTTCAATTCTTTGTGAGCACAAATATTCTCATCTTATTATGATGCATTTAGTAATAGATGTTGGGGATTTCGAAAACGCGTATATCTCTAAAACTTTTATTAAGTAAAACTTGAAAATATCTGCTATTATGAATGTGAGTTCGAAATTTGATGGAACCAAAATGCTACATAGAATTTTAGATCAAATTTGATTATATTGAGTGGCACAGACCCTTCTTTCTATCTAAAAAAAAAAGAGCTCCGAAAATATCTGCTTTGCCATGAAATGAAAACCTTTTTTCTTTTTCTTTTTTCAATTATATTTTCTTTTGTTGATTGTTTGGATTATCATAGTCTCACTTGCAAATAATTTGTCGATTCTGATATGACATATGTATAATTTTAATCATAAACATATTTTCATTACTAATTACAAACTGTCATGTCAAAAATACATAAATTGAAGTATGTTGAAAACTTGAAATACACATATAAAAAGTTTAATTTGTTTCTGTGACAGATAAATTTAATTCTACAATTG
>CAXKVX010004859.1:0-21319 GCA_964058865.1 Eleocharis quinqueflora
AGTTGAGACCTTATACCAGGCTGGATGGTCTGAACGAAATCATCGAGTATACCAACACTACTCAGATGAAAGAGTATTAGTTACAGATGGAGCTCAGGTGGAGCTACCATTTATCTCGCAACAAAGCTACAACCAGTTGGTACAAGAAGGGTTGCAGCATTTGCATATAGGTCTTGTGATGATAAGACTATATGCACTCCACAGGAGAAACGCTGGGGTAAACGCCCTGGTAGTTTTAAGAGACACAAGATGGTCTGATGATCGGGCCATAATCAGTTCTATGGAGATAGACCTGACAGGTGGTACGCAACTAGCGTATACATCGCCAGACATGACCTTAAGTGTTCATGATTTCAACAACCACATCCAAGTCGTTATACAGACTCATGGCTACAATGGTTGGCAAGGAGGGGAGAGTAATTTACTGCTCTCAAGATCGTTGATAGGAAGGCTATCAAATACCAGCCACACAAACTTCAGATACAATGTGGAAAGAGTGGCAGAACACCTGGCAAGTAGAGGGATTCGAGCAATTCCAGGCCAAATGAGGTCAACTGAGGAGCTAAGAGGCAGGCAATGGATAATACGGCCAGCAACAACACCAGCCGTACAGAATCCTCAGACAGCAAGGATAAGGACCAGAACTGATGGGTCCTTAGCAGTAAGATTTGGCGGATATTCATCAACCGCGCCACCAGAAGAGGCAATAGTAGGCCAAGCTGATGAAGAGGTCCTAGGTGAAGAATCAGTCCTAATGATGTTCTGTGTGACTGGCACGAGTCACAAGATGAAGATGAGGATGATGATGAGCTCGGGATGTTGTAATTATTGGCAGCATTACCAAGAGAGAAACAGTCGACAGAAGAAGATGCCGGACCAGTCTGGGATAAATACAACGATTCCAGTGATGAAGAATGGGTAAACCCATTCTCTCAGAAGGATGGTAAGGAGGAGGCTGAAACCGTTCTGGCAGCAATGGAATACCCGTTGCTCAAAAGCCTCGATTCAAAAATTGAAACAATCCTTTCAACCCAATCCACAGCAACTGGACCTAGTAGACCGCGAGAGCCAATGATGGGACCCCCAATGTACCTACCAGGGAGTCTCAGACAAAACCAACAACAACTTGATGTTCCAGAGATAAGAGCCAGAGTTAATAGATTCAAAGGAGGGTTTGCACAACAAAGCAACGAAAGATTTAACCTTCCTTCAGCGCAAGCGAACCAAGGCGCTATGCTCGTATTGCCTGAGGATATAGGGCAGTACAGTGATGTGATCTCCAAGTGGGAGTCAATCACCCTAAACCTTGTTAACGAAAGAAACTGGGCTGATAATAAAAGCAAGGTTATATACATAGAACACCTGTTGGGAGAGATAGAGAAAAAGACATGGATCCAGTGGCGAATGGCATATCCACAGGAGTACGAAGAATTGGTGAACATTGCCGATGATCCTCAAAATGTCATCTCCCAAGTCAGAAGAATAATCTTACTCGAAGATCCATATCAAGGTTCAACGGTAGAATAGGATCAAGCATACAATGATCTTGAGAGATTATCATGCAACAACATGAAGGACCTATTCGACTACATGAATGATTATAAGGTCCTAGCAGCAAAGTCAGGACGCATGTATATCAGTCCTGAGCTCTCTGAGAAGTTTTTCAGAAAGATGCCCCCTCTAATCGGAAAAGAATTAGAAAGAGCGTACATGGAGAAGTACCCGGGGAGCACTGTCGGAGTACTGCCAAGAATCAACTTTTCATACCAGTACCTGGCAGAATCATGCAAGAGAGCAGCGCTACAAAGAAGTTTGAAAGATCTATCTTTTTGTAGCAAAATCCCAATTCCAGGTTACTACCAGAAGAATAAGAAATATGGGATTAGAAAAGCAAAAACCTATCGCGGAAAACCACATGAATCTCACATAAGAGTATTCAAGAGAAAGAACGCGGACAAGGTGAGAAAGTGTAAATGCTTTATTTGCGGTGAAGAAGGTCACTTTGCCAGAGACTGCAGAAGAAAACAAGGTAACATTGCAAGAGCTGCAATTGTTGAGAACCTTGACCTAGATGATGACTGGGATATCTTGTCTGTTGACCAAAACGAACCGGATAGTGACGCTATATGCTCACTTTCGGAGGGTGAGGTTGGCAATGCAAGGACAATTATCATGGAACTTGGAGACACACCGTTTGAATCAATTTTCATGCTCCAAGAAGAAACACCATCATGGAGAAAGCAACCAAACCTGCCTACTGAAATGAAAAATTGTGGACATTCATGGGAGGATAATGGTGAAATACCACGAGGTTGCGAAAGATGTAACTGCTGTTTAGAGACAACAAACAACAAAATGAGGGCGCACTGTGCAAAATGCAAGATGACTGTGTGTCCTATGTGTTCAAGGTTTGTGTTAGGAAGAAAGATCATGATAAAAACACAAAACCTAAGTCCTTATGATAACAAGGATGAGCTTATCAATGAACTTTTAAGCTATATCCAGTATCTCCTAGCCGAGAACGCAAGATTGAAGGATCAATTGTGGGAGAATGAGCTAGTAGCAGACATGACCAAGATGGATATAAAAGGCAAGCGTAAGGTGGTGGGAGAGGTAGAAGTCGATTCAGATGATAGTGATGAATCCCCACCAAATGTTGCATTTCCCAAGAAGGCCAATCCAAACCAGAACCTTATAATAAAAGAGATGGCCAATAAACTCTCTGATGACGAGATAAATACTGCAGTCCCAGATCCTAGAAAAGGAAGAAGGGTAATCAATAGGCTGTACAACATTGAACTGCAGATGGAAATACCAGGGGTAAATCCTTTTAAAATTCAGGCAATATTAGATACAGGCACTACGGTGTGCTGTGTAAACCAAGAATTTATACCCCCTGAGGCCTTGGAGCCAAGTTTATACCCTATACAGATAAATAGGGTAAACTCTCAGCAAATCGCAAATCTGAAACTGAAGAATGGGCAGATGTCTATTGAAGACAACAAATTCAGAATCCCATTTACATATGCATTCCCGATGGGCAAGGAAGGAGGTGTCCAAATGCTAATTGGATGCAATTTCATCAGGGCAATGCAAGGTGGACTGAGAATCGAAGGGCAGATGGTTACATTTTACAAAAATGTAACAACAATAACCACCAGGGCAGATGCTGAGATCATTTCTCAGGCAGCAGTGGAGGAACTTGACCTAACTGAACTTGAATACATAGAGGTCAAAGAAGCCGTTGCCTATAACTGTGGTGATGAGTCACCATGGTTCAAGAATAAATTCATAGACCTGCTAAGAAGACTGAAGGAGCAGGGCTATATTGGAGATGACCCGGTTAAACACTGGGCGAAAAATCAAGTAACATGCAAATTGGATATCATAAACCCAGATATCACAATACAAGACAAGCCCTTAAAGCATGTTACCCCGGCCATGAAGGAACAGTTTGACAGGCATGTGCAAGCGTTACTGAAGATTGGAGTAATCCAACCTAGCACAAGCAGGCATAGAACCATGGCCATAATGGTAAATTCGGGTACAACAATAGACCCGATTACGAAGAAAGAAGTCAAAGGGAAGGAGCGTATGGTCTTTAATTACCGAACCCTCAATGACAACACACACAAAGACCAGTACAGTCTACCAGACATTAACACCATTCTAAAGAAGATTGGCAACAGCAAGATATTCTCGAAATTCGACCTAAAAAGCGGATTTCACCAAGTTGCCATGGATCCAGTGTCAATACCCTGGACGGCATTTGTGGTACCTGGAGGGCTCTATGAATGGCTAGTCATGCCATTTGGTCTAAAAAACGCACCAGCAATTTTCCAGAGAAAGATGGACAACTGCTTCAGAGGTACTGAAGATTTCATAGCAGTTTACATTGATGATATCCTCATTTTCTCCGAAACCGAAGAACAACATGCCAAACACTTGGAGAAGATGCTAGCGATATGCGAAAAATGAGGTTTGGTGCTATCTCCTACTAAAATGAAGATCGCAGTAAAGGAGATTGAATTTCTTGGGGCAGTGATTGGTGAGAGTAAGATCAAACTTCAGCCCCATATAATCAAGAAAATAGTTCAGTTTGACAACGAAAAGATGAAGGAGAAAGCTGGGCTCAGATCCTGGCTTGGAATACTAAACTATGCAAGAAGCTACATTCCTAATCTAGGAACTCTCCTTGGGCCATTATACTCCAAAACAAGCCCTCATGGAGACAAGAGGCTAAAACCCTCTGATTATCAGCTCATCAGCAAGATAAAAGAGCTGGTACAAAATCTTTCAGATCTCGAATTACCACCTCCTGGATCCTATATTGTCCTTGAAACAGATGGATGTATGGAAGGATGGGGCGGTGTTTGTAAGTGGAAGAAGAAGAATGATCCCAGGAACACAGAACGGGTTGATGCTTATGCCAGTGGGAAATTCCCGGTAATAAAATCAACAATAGACGCTGAAATCCATGCATGTATGGAGACGATGAAAGCTCTCAAGATCCACTATCTTGATCAACAAGAAATAACTCTTAGAACAGACTGTCAAGCTATCATCAGCTTCTACAACAAGTCAGCGCAGAACAAACTAAACGTACAGGAGTACAAGTCAATTTTGAGCATATTGATGGCAAACTAAACGTACTCGCTGATGCACTTTCAAGATTAACCGCTAATATGGTTTATACCAGAAGCAGTGAAATAACTGACGCATGTCTGAAAAATCTTGAAGAAGCAATTGGGGAAGTAACCCAGGCACCAAATAAGGAAGTTTTCATAAACTTGTGCCAGCTAATAGAAAATATTTCTTTTTCTATTAGAGAGAAATTGAATGTTTTGATTGCGGAAGTGGTGGACCGCAGAAACAAATCATCACATTTATCTAATAAGTGTGTTATCTTATTTTTAGTTTTTACAGGGAAATGGAAGGACTCAGAAGAATCATAATAAGCAGTGAACCACGAAGGGTCAGGGAAGCATTTAACAAGGCAGAAGCTTGGGAAGCATTGTGTGGGCAAAATGCTCCATTAGCCTGATACTCGCATACAACAGAAGACACCTTTGTATGTTATCCAAGAAGCATTGAAGAAGAAAACGCTATGACTAGCAGATTATCCGATCTGTACAAAGAACAAGCCTGTAAAGCTTGCATACAAGTAGAAATACTTATTGCCATGAAGTATCTCCAGAAAACAAGGCTTGAGTCAATAGCAACAAAAGACAATTGGGCAAGTGACATGTTAGGAAGGGTGGATGCTAGCATACAGGCACTCATCCAATGCCACGACACACTGATAGAAAGCTACAGAGAAACCCACTTCTAAAAGCTGCTTTATTAAAGTTCCTCTTTTTCTTTTGGATGACTCCTTAGTGTGTTGGAGCATCTTCTTTATTTGGTTTACTTTACAGATGTCTCCTTAGTGTGCTGGAACATCTACTTTATTCTGAGTGGTTTTGCTTTTTCTTTATTTAAAAATGTCGTCTTGTGTGCCGACGCATCTTTTTATTTTTGAGTGGAAGACAAGAGTTAGTTGATACCTCTTTATTTGCATGACGATGGGGCCCAATGCGCACCCGGTGCAATAATAGAGATCCTATCTCAAGTCTATATATTATAACATCTTATGAAGTTGCAAGCACATCAGAACATATCTGAAAGCTTACTTCTTCCAGTTCAATAAAACAATCCAGTTTCCAGCTTTTAAAATTTCCCTAAGTCTTAAGTTTCCAGTACATAATTTGTCCGAGAGCTTAAGCCGATCAAGCTTCCGCGCGATTTCCCTTTGGTATCAGAGCGACGTTTATTTCTCTTGACTTTTGGTTAGTAATGGCTTTCTAAATTCTTTCATAATTTCTAGGAAAACAGGGAGGGAACGATCATATAGGAATAACGAAAGGGGTAAATTGAACCTGAAAAGCTTGAAGTTTGGGAGATGTGTACTTAGTATAGGCGATAAAAGGGGAAAAGTACCCAGAAGGGGGAATAGTACCATTACGTTCGTAATATTAAGAAGGCACCCAAATGAATGGCTAGAAAGTTTTAAATCCAATGGTGAAGAAGGGTCTAATGCCAAAAGAACCTTGGCACTATAGTGCACAATAGCCTATCCCAATATATATATATATATATATTTTTTTTTTTGCAGCTGTATCATTGTTTCATTGGTAAGCAATTCTTAGACGATTTTGCCTACGTGGTTTTCAACTTTTTTCCAATTACAAAAGTACTCTTCCTCATGTGAATCTAATGACAATTATTTCTTAATTAGGTTATAGCTGAGTCAATTTGTTAAGTAAGATAAAATAGTTTGCTCAATTCTTAATATCTATAATATTTCTAAGTGATCTCCAATCATTTTTCTTAATTGTGATTTCTTACGCAAAAAATATTATGTAAATTCAAATACTGATTCTCTATTATTAAGTTGACTGAATGTCAATTTATATTTACATGAAAAATCTAAATGTCACGGTTTGATGTTGATGCGGTATTTCTATACAATTGTTACGTCAAGTTTTAAACTCAAATATCGTGTGTTATCACAAGTGAACGATTGTCCTTGGTACAAATTTAGGTATCAGACACAGGAACAAGTCGATTTCCAAATAGATCGGATCGATATTAACTCCAAGCAAGTAAGAGAATGGTGGGTGTTGAGTTTGGTAACCAATTAAAGTACAAGGAGATAATAACTAAATAACGCTTTATCAATGAACTAAGACCAAGGGCTTAGGGTATATCGATCGACTTACTCGCCTAGTCAAACGAATGTTGGTTCAAGTTGTTGGTAAATGAGCTCGAATACGCAATAGTCGGTACCGAAATGGTGATTTCTCATTTTGGTATCGTGTCTAACACAATCTTGAGCCGATGATTAGTCGTGCTCGGAGTTATGTTAGAGGTTGTATCAATTCGCGATTAGACGTTCTAGGGTTACGCTACCCGAGCAATTACACACTAAGGCAATAAATTCAAGTTTTGGTCTAATTACCCATAGATCTACTCAAGTTCCTCTCGGATACGAGAGTAGATTAGTGATTTTCCTAGATCAGGATTCATATTAACTATTTCTCAATCAATCAACTCAAATCCAAATCAAAACCAAATTTAAACAAGGAAAATCAATTCACACAACAACAATTGAAAACATCGTATGCTAGTAAGCAAGTTTCATGGTAATCCTCGTCCTAGAGAGGTGTTTAGCCACTCATGATGAATACAAGTGTCAAAGAAAATACAAGAGACATCGAATCGTAAAGAAAGAGAGAGAGTCAATAAAACCCCTAAATCGATCCTAGATCGAAGCCTTCGTCTTCTCACCCTTGCACAAGCCCTATCTCTTCTTTCACCTTCAAAATCGCCTAGAACTAGAGAGGATAATTGGGGAAGAAGCAAAATGCAAGATAGGAAACTATTTCCCCCATTTCCTCTTTTGAACCTCAGAATTTTGAAAAAGCACCCAAATATTTACATCCGCAAAGAAATATTTGTCTTTGGTTCTCTGGAAGTTAGGGTGAAAGTTTTGCGGACGCAAAAAATTCTTTGCGTCCGCAAAGCTTTTGGCCTTGGGTTCTCTGGTTCTAAGGAGGGACATCTTTGCATCCGCAAAGAATTCCCCCTAAGCTCTCTGGATTGGTGCGGGGAAGTCCTGTGAATGCAAGAGAATCCTTGCATTCACAAGAAAGGTCTTCTTGGGTCCATTTTGAGTGTCATGACGTCTAGGGCTCCAATTCGACGCCTGTTTCTTCTCCAGTCTCATGTACTTGCAATTAAGATCAACAGAAAGGAATTACCACAAACTTGCATGCTTTTACACTGAGTAGAACTAAAAATACATAAATACTGGTCAAAATACCATGCTGGACCACGCATACAAAATAGGTCTATCAAATGTAAGTAATAGAGTAATTTTTTCTGGAGTCACAGAACTTTGTAGCAAATTCGTATTTGATCACTGAACTTTTAATTATCATTAATCATTGAACTTTAAAATTTCTTCAAATTTAGCCACTTCCTCACAAATTTAAATGAAATTTGATTTGAAATACCTTTTTCTTCTTCAAAACTCTTCATAATTATTTATCTATCAAATATAATTGGGATGTACATGTCATCACGTCATATGTATTAATTTTTGTTATAAAGACCCCGACACAATAACTAAATTTGAACAAATATCAAACGTCGATGACTAAAAATGATAATTTAAAATTCAGTAATCAAATACAAATTTGATACAAATATCAATAACCTGTCAGAGAATTTATCCTTACTAATATATCTCGAATTACAAATATTAACCGAATATTTGTAAAGTTATTTTAGATCAAGGGAGCTGCTAACAGCCCCCACTTATATGTCCTCTTTAAAAGTCTCTCTAACTAACTCAATCATTAAATAACTAATTAATGAGTTTCTGTTATTAATTCATTCCAAAAATGCCTTAACCGTCCCTCTTATACGTCCCTACTACAAGACAAAAATCTCTTTAACAATTCATCTAACTAACTACCATTAGAAGAGCTAATTTCCATTCTTGAGAATGGAAATTAACGTTGTGCGTCCAAGTCTTTATATAAATCATATGAAATCTTAATAGTTGTGTGTTCAAGTCTTTATATTACATAAAAATTGCTCATTTTAATTCAATTTTGCAACAATTTTATTATAATTTCGGTACAATTTGTCGTAACTTTGCTGCATTTTTGCTCCAATTTGGATGTAATTTGTTGCAAATTAACACTTCGTGCGTCCAAGTCTTTATATAAATCATACGAAGTCTTAATAGTCGCATGTCCAAGTATTTATATTACATAAATACTATGTATTTTAATTTAAGTTTGCTGCAATTTGTCGTAATTTTGTTGTAATTTTGCAGCAGTTTTAAATATAAAGACTTGCTTGTTATAAGATAAAAACTTGATTTTTACAATATAGAAACTTTCTTGTTTTAATATAAAGACTTGAATGTTTCAATTTTGCAACAATTTTGCTGCATTTATAAATATAAAGACTTTTATGTTGTAATATAAAAACTTGATTGTCATAATATAGAGATTTGCTTGTTCTAATATAAAGACCTACATGTTGTAATATAAAGACTTAGTTGTCACAATATAGAGACTTGTTTGTTATAATATAAAGACTTATATGTTTCAATTTTGCAGCAATTTTGTTGCATTTTAAATATAAAAATTTGCTTGTTATAATATAAAAACTTGATTGTCACAATATAGAGATTTGCATTGTCCCTTGTTCTTTTATTCTTTGCTAAAGCATCAGTAAAATACAACAAAGCAACACAAAATAATAAAAAACTAGAGTCAAGTGGTACCAAAAAAAAAAATTTATTTCAAATAAGATGATATTTCTCCATCTCAAGTGTTATAAATGCATGAAACACCTATCCCCATCAGAATGTTTCATCAAACATGTTCCAGGCACTGCAAAAAATACACCAAGATATTAGAAACACACAGATTTAGTGAACGAACCGTTCTCATTTGAAAAGGAGAGACTAACCAAAGTTGTTACTCGTACAAACACCAACTTGACATCCAAAAATGCTCACCAAACACGCTAGTTGAGCCAAGACTCTAGTTTACGAGAAGTGTAAGAGAGAGAGAGCATTACCATGTGAGTGAAGAGAAGATTGCCCGTTAACCAAAATCAAAGAATGGAGCGAAATACAGGTCTGGCAAATAATTGTGAAGTAGGAATTAGAAGGATCGTTCAGCAAGGCAAAGGCAAGGAGGTGGCAAATGCCAGAGATCGGTGTAGGAAATGCATGCTGAGTAAAGTTTGAAGGCATGAAAAGACTGACGAAGAAAGGAGATAATTAATGCGAGTTGGAAATGGGTCTAATTATTCATGAACTGGAGTTGAAAAGGTCCCAATTGGAGCAACGTTCGTACTCGCACATGCTGGAGCGGGAACATGTGCGAATGAATGGGCATGGCAAAGGTTTAGAGAAGACAAATTTCAGAACCAGATGCAAGATGCACGATTTGTTGAGCTTGCTCAGAGTTTTATTGATGTACTTGTCACTGGCTTTAGACTTATGTAAGTTTGCTTTGGGCACCTATTTCTTCTCGTACCTGCGAGGTTATTCTGATAAAATTTAGTTATGAAAGGTTTCGATGGTGATAGAAAAAAGAAAAGAATTAGGGAGGAATACGGATTAGATACTTGGGGAGAGGATAGTGGAAAGAGACGATATCAGAAAGAATTGTCACGTATCGGGAGGGCGCGAGAGGGGGACAAAAAGATGAGGAATGATATAATTACTCTTAGATCAAATCACATTTAGGTTACGCATCATGATGCTCTCTAAAGATATTATAAAATAAAATAAAATATATATAGAGGCTTAACATGTTTGTCCATTGCAAATTGCTTCAAAAGTGAAAAGTTAGGCAACTGAAAAGGGTTCCATATCTCACGAAATGATCAACGATTTTGTAATACATAATGAACAAAAATAATGCTGTAAAAAAGACCAACGTTGTTGCAATCATTGTGCAGACATCAAGATTTGACTGATGGAACTGAATTTTCTGCTGATTCTTCCATACCGAATATGAGATACCCCACCAAATACCAATTCACTAGAAAAGTAGATTGTGTCCTATCATGTAGAAAACAATCCGCACATATTTTGATGTTTGTTTGCCTCGAGATTCATGCTAACTCTAATTTTAAAAGCTCCCTTGTTGTTGAACCGGACTAGGGCTGTCAATGAGTAGGGTAGGATGCGGGTGGAGTTATTTTCATATACGTAGCCATTAAAAATTTCTTTACTCATACACATTAAAATTTTCTTTATCCATACTCTATCCATACCCGTAAAAAAATTTGGGTAACGAAAGGGTAACAATAGATAATGGGTAAAAAAATATAAAATATAATAAAAGAATTGTATGATTTTGACAAATTAATAGTATCAAATAAATATATACTACTAAAATACAATAATAAATAACGTTCTATATATTACAAAAATCACAAATTTCTTCTCATATCACTTGTCACTAAAAAAATATACTACTTAGTAATTACTAATGAAATATTATCAAAGAAATAGAATGCAAATCAATTTCTTTATCAATATAAATGATGCATTATTTAATACTAAAATAAGACATGCATATTTCAATTTTCAATGATGTATAGATTCTTTTCATAAATGCAAATTTTTCTAATTTTAATTTAGTTAATTGTTTTCAAACTATGAAATAAATTATAGTATATATATATATAATTTACCCAATGGGTAACGGGTGATATAGCTTTTATCCATCTCCTTACGCGATAAGTTAACGAAATTTATTTCTTACCCATACCCATGTCCGATAAGCTAACGAAAAAATTCTTATCCATATCCGCTTTAGCGGGTACGATACGAGTCGGATAAACGACCAATATAGTTTCATTAACAGTCCTAAACCGGACCCGAGTCAAGCAGCTAGAAATTGTAGTAATTCAATCACTTGACACTTATTAGTAGAACAATATGGTGCACATTGTTCATATAGAAGTGTTAATTTATATCTAATTGGGTTTTTTAGAAGAAAAATGTACGATCATTTATTTGAGTGTTGGTTTTATTATTAGAATTTTCATTATTATTGTGGTTACCTATACTTTTTCCGTGATAAGTCAGGGTCCGACGGAAATACATAAAGTTGGCATTTTGCGCTGATTATTTCCGTTGATAAGTTCACAGAACAAATATGCACATAATAAAGTTTTGCCATTCCAGAGAAATACAATCCACGCTTCCAAGGAAATAATTCAAATTTTATTTTTCACGAAAGTAAGTTCAAGTTCCACGAAAAAATTATACCGGCATAACAAGAATATTATATGTATATACTCTCATCATTTTCATGGAAATTCACATCTTTTGCGTAGACAGATACACAAAAATGTTTCTTTTTTCTACCATGTGAATTTAAAATAGTATTGAGAACCATACACGATATAAAAATAGTACTAACAAACATAAGATGATCATGAGTTTATATATATATAAAACTGATATCTCATAAGAGCGTATGATTAACTAAAAGTTAAACTAAACAATAATTCTCCATATCGATCATTTTGAACTTACAATGAAAATGATAAAAGAAATTTTGAAATAACATGATTGGTTGGTTAAATATTAAAATGAAGGAATGTCATTTTAACTATCAAAATTTATGTTGAAGACGTTGTCATCTGAAACAAAAATAAAAATAATGAAGCCAAATTAGAACGATTTAATTGATCAATATATACTATTGAACATAAAATTAAATTAATTGAAATATTTTTAATTGACTTGATTACCGACACTATTAAACATAAAGTTTAATATGCATGCAATCATTATTGCACAAAGTATTAACAGTATGAGCTATGGGATTGAGATCATACACTTTTCAAAAAAGAAAAGTATGACTCTAATTTTTTAATCTCAGTCGTTGAGTGTAACCAACAAATCAGATTAAATAGAAAACCAACTCCCTCAGTCAAATTCGTCCGTTCATTTTTAATCCGACGGGCTACAATTGAATAGTAGGTCCTCGTTTTCCTCAAAATAATAGCAGATTCGGACCATGAGGTATGCGGTATGATATGCATGAGATGTGCGGATGTGTATTATTATAATCTACAAAATAAAGAGAATTTTGTAAGATTTTAATAAAATAAGAAAATACACTAAAATATCCTTAAATATGTAGTTAAAATTATTTAATTATTAAATTCACGTTATCCTCTTATTATCTAATTCGGTGATAAAAAATATTTTGTTAACAAATTTGTGGTACATGATTTTATGTATGTCACCACATACTGCGTAAGCAGGTGCGAGGCATATATATATATGAACGCATTTTAAAATACTGGCTGGAGGTGTCAACATAACACACTGATATATAAAAAAAACATAACACACTGACATTTTTTGTGCGATTTTATCTAATTCTATCATGATCCTTTTTTTTTAAATACAAATCAAAGCACAACTTTGATTTGTATTAAAAAAAGAAGAGAGAGGATGGATGCTTCCGCGACAAGAGTTGAAGATTCGAGGTGTGACGATACTCACCCACATGAGGATATAGAACTTAATGTAGTTATATTAATTGTAGTCGATTTTGTGATTCATAGTAAATTTTGAGAACTTGACCCTCATTTTTTAAGACGAATGATGCTATAAGGCCAACTTTGATGTATGAATAATCGTGAGATGTATCCAATATAATTGAGTGATTGCATGCCGCAACAAACAGGAATGTCATGGGAGCTCGGTGATGGTGGAGAAGCACCGTCTTCTCATATGTTAGGATTAATATCGTGTTATTGCTTGTATCTCTTCTTAGTTTTTTTGTTTCGTGTTTTTTTTTTGTTTTGTGTGTATTCTTCTCTCATTTTTTTTTTCTAAAGTCTAAAAGATCACATTTATGTGATTATTTTATATATAAAATTTGAATGGCTCAAACTCCATCTTTTTCTTAAAAAAAATACAAATCAAAGCACAAGCAATGTACATTAAATAACTGAACGGGACCATGTTTGTATAGTTTTCTGAGCCGCTTCTCTATATCTGTTGCTAGCATTGGCTAGGATGCAGTATATGGCAAGTGTTTTATTCTGAAAATTATTTATTCAAAATATATCAAAGTAATTTTAAAATATATACTTATAATTTAAAAAATAAAAAATATGTCCTATCCTTCATATTAACTATGTTTTTAACTACAATTACAAAAATATACATATGTTATAAAATAATAATAATAATATCTTTCATATTAACATTTGTCTTATCCTGCTGAAAATTATGAATCTGTCCCTCGGCATTGGGAGGACATGCATCTTAAATGCACTCAAATTTTGTGCTTTTTAAATAATATTATTAATATTAAAAAACATTTTGAAAAATACAAAACCAAATCCTGACGTTGCCGATACATGCGTTCTTGGAGCTAGATTCCTCTTCGAATTTCTTTATTTTTAAATATAATTTTTAGATCTGCAGTTGACACATGCGACCCTAAAGTTTAAGCACGCATGTGCCATCTGAGGCTCTAAAATCAAGGCAGATTTCTCTCCAACTTTTCATGTTTAAACCCATCAACTTGTAGGATCGCAAATGTTATATGTGTGCCTCGACTCTAGGGTTGCAAATGGACCTTAAGGTTCATTGTTGTCCTAAATCACACACTCAACTCATTCTCCATCACCCTCTTCTCAAACATCGGCTTGCATGGCTTTGAGATTTCTTTTGAATTGGCCCACATCTTTTCTTGAATTTCCTCGTTGGTCTTGCCTATAACCCCCATCTTGACTTCTTAATTGAGGGTAAATCTTGTAACAAGAGTGGAAGGAGTGCCCTTCCCTTTCACACATGAGGCACAAAACCTTCTTTCCTTCTTCCTCTCGTTTGCTGTTAAGCCTTTTTTCGTAGGCAAAGAGACCTTGGAGCATTTTAGTGAGAGCGGGATATTCTTTGTTTTGATCCGTGTCAAAATTTTGAAAAGGTGTATCATTTGAGGTACGATAGTTAGAGGAGGAGGCATTATTGTATAATTTAGGACTTTGAGCGACAAAACCACGGTTTTATTTCCTTGCTCTTCTCCAAGTTGCCGGAGGGTTTCCTCAAAGATTTTGAGGAATGCATAGACCTCCTCCGGTGTGTATGGCACTTCACTTGCATGATGCAAAGCTTGAAGTAAGCTAGCATAAGCCTTCCATCTAGGTCTTCTCATCATGATGTTGATGAGCTTGCTAGCAACCTTGTAGGAGTCCAAAGGATTACCTACTTCAATAAAATTGTTAGTCAAAAGAGTCATATGAGTGAACATGTCCTCAATGAACTCTCTATCCTCTATTTTGAAATTTTCAAACATTGTAGTTAATCCGGCTCCTCTAGACCTTTTAAGCAAAGCATTGCCCTCGTACTTACGAAGCAATGCTTGCCACATATCATAAGCATTTGTAGCTTCTTCAAATATTAGAGCAATTGATTTGTGCACATGTGCAAGAATGACATTCACGGCTAGATCATTTTCTCTTTTCTTGAGTTTGGATTCAACTATCAATTTGTTGGTTGTCGTATCAATTGATGTACAAACCTAACGTTGGCGACATCCAAAATTTCGCAACACTCAAGTAATTGGTCATACATATTTTCCAATAAGCAAAGTTTTTACAATTGTGTCCTAAGATGGAATGTTGGATAGCTTGCAATTTGGTTGCCATTTAGGTTGATCTTTCCTTGAGATTAAGTCAGCCTTAATTTCGAGTTCAACACCGCTCTGATACTACTTTGTAAAACCTAATTAGCCTTAATACAGACTAATTTAAGCAATTAACAACAATTCTAAAGTTCTAGGGACTAATTTGCAACTTAACCAAATTTATCACAAATCAATTTTACACTACAACAATTCAAGCAATTTCTTAACTAGAGTTTATAGCAAAGTAATAGATAGAGAGTTAAGAAAATGCAAAAAATGCAAAGCACAAGAACACTGAGATTTTAACGAAGTTCGGATATTGACGATCCTACTCTCCGGGACTCCCAACCCTCCGACTTGGCAATAGGGTTGAACCAATTTCACTAGCGAACAAAAGTTCTTGTATAAAGGTCGAGATCTAGCTCTATTACATAAATGTAGAGACTAGACCTATAGAGTAACACAAGTAAAGAATTAGAGAGTAGCTAGCACTAATCTCGCACAAGTTTAGAGCAAGTTTAGATCAAAGAGATTGAATCTTATGATTTAACATTTTGAGTAGTTGGGAGAGCTTTAATGATGGCTGAAAAAGTTAGGTTGAATATTGAATGAATGAGATCTAAAGAGAAAGGAAGGGATCCCATTTTTATATCAGCTCACAACAACTTAATTAGAATTTTGACTTAAAACATTATATAACGGTTTAAAACGTTACACAACATTTTATCAAAATATCTGAACAACAGCTGGCGAAAATATGATCGTTATTTTGAAATCAGTCTTGCAAAAGGTTATATAACTCTCTGAAATGTTATATAACATTATGATCTATTTTCACAGAAATTTGATCAGAATATTATATAACTCTTCAAATGTTATATAACGTTTTACCAATATTCAATACACATGTTTTGTCCATTTCAACGTTACACAACTGAGAATTGTCAATTACAATTGTACAGAAATGAGGGACGTTACATAACGTTTCATAACATTATACAACGTTTTAGTTCAAGTTTTGCATAATGTTCTGCCACTTTGCTCATTTGTGCAACTTAGTTTTTAGTTATTCTATATGAAATTCACAACGTTACATAACGTTATAGAACGTTGTATAACGTTTTGTTTCATTTGTGTATTTTTGACTTGTTTGACTCAATCTCTTTGATTTAAATTTATATAAACTTAAGAAAAATATTTTAGAGTGTATAAAATCATGATTCTTCATTGTTGATATTTTTTTTTAGCTTTCTTCTTGATTCTTGTAATATCCTTGGTGGAAACCTTCCTCATTACTGCTGATAAGACTTGGCTGTAAAGTGTTGTTTAGGTGCGTGGGAGTTGGTATATTAGCCAGATTAATAATTAATAATAGAAGTAATATCTTCATTACTGCTCATTTACCAGTAATATATTCTCTCATAGCAAGAGCCTAGAGTGCTTAGTGATTGCCAGACATGCAATGCAATGCTATGGACACCAACTTCAAATACCACCTCTTACGGTTTTTAGCAGGAGAGCGAATTCAAGATTTTTCTGAGCTATTTATTGATCTTTAAATGTCATTCTATTTTTGTTAATTGGGAATATGCTCCAGTGGCTAGTTTCAAGATTCACAATTATTTGCTTTTACCATATTTTCAAATGAATATAAAGCTAGTTTAACTTAGTTTTAAAATGAGGCAAAATAACATGAGAAACACAAATATATTATTGTAAACCACTAACATCTTTATATAATATTTAAAAGAGTTTTTTAGGAAAAATATTTAAAAGAGGTCACTAACTATAATTCAAAAAATTTGTCTAAATTTCATTTCTGACGGAGTTGATGTATTTTTCGTATCCAAAGTTATATAGCGTTCAATTCTTTATCGAAAGATAAGTTGATAAATATTGTGACGGACGGAATTTGAAAGAAATCTAAATGATCAAAATAATTCTTTGTTTAATATTATACCAACAATTTTCATCTCCATGGTACAAATATAACGAGCGAGATTTCCACATAATTTTCTTGTTTAACACATGTAGCGTGTCCCATAATTGTACTATCCCATAAGAACAATAACACGAGTAACATGGTAATTTTATGTATGTATGTATGTATGTATAAAATAATAAGAGACTTAGGATAAAGTACTATGCATAAAATGAGCCATCCGGATTGTTTTAAGATTCATATTGCACGGATTTTGAACAGGTCGGATTACCTATAATTAGTGTCTTATGTCTTATACATAGTACGTTAGCAATATTCATAATAAGAAAGTTGCTAATGATCGTCTAGAAAAAAATCATCAAATTTACACATGTCATGTGATTGTCATTTTTTTCGCTAAAGAGCAGACACTTCATAGATTTTCCACAATATATATATATATACTAGTAATTGTATCTGTGCACAACAACGAGAGAAAATAATATAGACGAAAAATCACCCGCATATTAATACATATTAATATATCACAGTTTTATAATAAAAAACATATATTATGATATATATATATATTACATAAGTTAATATATCAAAAACTGATGAGTGACCTAGTGGTTAAGTGCTTCGGAGGTGTTAGGCTTGACCTAGGTTAGAACCCTGTTGCCTACATTACTTATAGCGAATTTTTACTTAAATCACAATTTCTACGGGATCTTCTGTGGTGAATTTCTGAGAATGGTTGTGTTGAAGTTCGAAATTTGCTTGAGAACACTACAAATAGAATTTGATCGGATGGCTGTTACACGATCCGCCCAAAAAACCAATAAATTAGAACCCTTCAGTGTTTTGTCATCTAAGCTCCTTAATAAAGAAGAAAGATATACATATAAAATTGATGTTTTGTCATCTCCTGTGTGAAAATGAAACTACAGTTGAATTAAAAAAAAGAGGGAGGTAGGAGAAGGGTCAATTAATATATTTTGATTCATCAATAAATTAACTATTATTTTATGTTTTGTCATCGTTTCTTCAAAATCATGGGAAGATAGTGTTAGGACTCATCAAGCTTATCTATTTATGTTCAAGTTCGAGTTGATACTAGATATACGCGCTTGCGCTCCAAGCGAAAAAGTTAAGTTTTAAACTTCTGTATTACAATAATAAAATTATAATAAACCATTTAATTAATATAAAAAACAAAAAAAGCAATGGTAAAAAAACAACTGAAAAACTATGAACAGTGGCGGCTTATGAGATATGAGTATATTAAAAAATAAAACATTGTTCATTCCTGCGGTATGCTTCAATCGTCATGCGTCATGCGTCATGCGGCTTGCGTCATGCGTCATGCGGCTTGCGTCATGCGTCTCATGTCATGCATCATGCATCATTGGTCATGTGTCATGCGTCATGGGCCATGTGTCATGCGTCTTGCATCATGCATCATGCCTCATGCCTCATGCGTCATGCGTCATGCGCCATGCGCCAAAAGTCATGCGTCATGAGCCATGCACCAAAAGTCATGCGTCATGCTACATGCGTCATGCGTCATTCGTCTTGCATCATGAGTCATGTATCTTGCGTCTTGCGTCTTGCATCTTGCGTCATGCGTCATGCGTCATGCGTCTTGCGTCATGCGTCATGCGTCATGCGTCTTGCGTCATGCGTCATGCGTCATTCCTCTAACGTCTTGCGACTTGCACGTATTGCGTAATGTACCGTCATGCGTCATGCATCATGGGTCATGCGCCATGCGTCATGCGTCATGCGTCATGCGACATGCGTCATGCATCTTGCGTCATGCGTCTTGCGTCAAGCGTCATGCGTCATGCGTTATGCATAATGCGTCATGCGTCATGCGCCATGCGTCATGCGCCATGCGTCATGCGTCATGTGCCATGCGCCATGCGCCATGCGTCATTCCTTTAACGTCATGCGACTTGTGTCATGCGACATGCATCATGCGTCATCCTGCATGCATCATGCATCATGCGTCTTGCGTCATCCGGTTTGCGTCATACATCATGCGTCATGCAACATAAGTCTTGTGTCATGCGTTATTCCTCTAACGTCATGCGACTTGCAGCGACGCCATGTTGCGCCATGAGTGTATTAGATTAGATTAGATATTACAATAATAAAATTATAATAAACCGTTTAAATAATTAAAAAAACAATGGGAAAAAAAAACTTGGAAAAGCTACAGTGATTACTTTTGCGGTGAACAGTAACAAAAAAGCAGCGACAAAAATCTGGAAAAAGCTACAGTATCGTCATGCGTCATGCGCCATGTGTCATTCTTCTAATGTCATGCGACTTGTGTCATGCGACATGCGTCATGCGTCATGCGCCATGCATCTGACGTCATGCGTCATGCGTCTTGCATCATCTGGCTTGTTCATGCGTCATGCATTATTCCTCTAACGTCGTGCGACTTGCAGCGGCGCCATGTTGCGCCATGAGTGTATTAGATTACAATAATAAAATTATAATAAACCGTTTAAATAATTAAAAAAAACAACGGAAAAATATGGAATGCTACAGTGATATTGTAGCAATGAACAGTAACAGAAAAGCAACGACAAAAATCTGGAAATGAACAGTGATTTTACAGTAGTAGTGAACGGTGAAAACGAACAATGATTTTATTGTAACAGTGAAAAGTGAAAACACTGTTCATTTCACTGTGGAAATGAACAGTGGCGGCCAATGTTGCGCCATGAGTATATTAGATTAGATATATTCGTCTCAATATGATTTCATATTGACATTTTTTTAAGGGAGACGTGGCGCAATGATAAAATTGTCGTCTTGTGATCAGAATTGTCACGAATTCGAGTCGTGAAAACAGTCTCATAAAGAAATGCAGAAAAATACTGACTCAAGTAGTATGACTCTTTCTGAATTCAGCTCAAGTAAAATCTACGTGCACCAGACTGTTTTTCTGTGATTGACATTTTTGTCATTTCCAATACACATGACAAAGTTCAAATCATATATTGAGTTGTGAAGTGTTGGGTTCATTTCCAGTCATTTGATTGCATCGGTATTCATGTCTTTAAATCTTTAGTTCCGTACATTCATCACGATCGGATCAGTCGACTGATGCGCTAAACTGTACTCCAACTCCCCACATGACATCAATCATTGATGAATGAGCATTTGACATTAATATTTCTTTGGTGGTGCTATTGGGAACCAAATCTGCTGCTCGTATAATCTCTCCTCTTATCTGCTTGTTTCGATCTGGACCGTTTAAAACGCATCTAACGGCCAAAGCATCTGTCTCCTGAATCAAATTACAGCCGTCCGTGACGGTTGATCGATCCGTGGCAGTCGGATCGAGCCGAGCACAACCCTACTCGTCTCAAATACGAGCAACAGATTCGGATCCGTGCTATTGACAATGAAATTGTTGTTGTGCATATTAAATTTAAATTTCCCACTCAGAGCTTCGTAAAGACTTGGTAAACTAATTTAGCGTGTGCTTAGCACTGCAGCAAACGAGAGAGACAGTGGAGAGATCCATCATCCATGGACGGTGAGCTGATGTGAAAAGCTAGCTCTCAACTTTCGGTTCTCTCTCTCTCTAACTTCCTTTTAAAGAGCTGTACGCTGTTCTCTTTTAATTTTCTTCTCTTCTTCCATTGGCGAACTTTCTTTTCAGGTGCGTTCATCCCTTTTCTCTTTTATTGTACAATTTATGTTCATCTCTCATCATTTATTTATAGATCTGGGGTTCTCTTACTGTCGGTCTGACTCGGGGGAAGCAAACCTTTCATGTGTATTTTGAGCTTCTATTCCTTAGGTCTAAGTGATTTGAGAAATTTGATTATCAAAATGAAGCTTCTTTGGGATACCATTTGTTGGATAATTTTGTATATCATATTGATAAATTTTCACGAAAGTTTTCTTTCAGTTGAACCGAGCATACAAGTTTCTCATTCTTGTAGATGCCAGTTCTTTTTGCAATTATCCTTGATTTTTTATCTCAAAAAAAATTATCTTTAATTTATCTCATTTCCGGGCACTTCTAAATTTGGGTCACATTTAGTAGAGATATGAGTTGGTTTATCAGTACAGTTAGATTTCATAATGTAACTCAGTACATCTGTACATGCCCCTGTAATACAATACAAGG
>CAXKVX010004861.1:0-19936 GCA_964058865.1 Eleocharis quinqueflora
GGAAAAATTAGCATTAAACTATTGCAACCATATGCAAGTGCGATTTATATACAATAATGTTCATATCAACTTTAATTCATTGTAATCAATCAATCTGAGCATTTCAAACATATTTGTAATATTAAATGATGATTTTGAATAATAACATGATCTATATTATAATTTAAATTAAAGACAAATAATTGGAAAAAAATGATTCTAACTCCAAAACACCGTTCAATTGCATTTCTTAACGAGGCATGACGAAGATTGAACAACTCATGATGTGTCTGAGGGGGATTGCTAGGTGAATACTGCATCAAGTGATATCGCTCTTCTCTACATGGTATAATTAATGTATCCCTTATCATGAATCCTGCATCAACCAAATATAAAAGTTCGGTAATATATAGTGAAAAGGTTTATCCAGAATCTAAATGTGAAATTGATCACAAAATGAGAATAAACTCTTGATTGTAGTTATCTTCTGGTATGTTAAGAGGATACCTCATACTTAATGCATTTTTAATGATTCTTGAATCTGATGCTGTACCCTCCCATCCAACCAAGACGTATGTGAACATTAGATTGAAGGTGCATGCAGCCAATACATTCATTGTCGGGTTGTCTTTTCTACCACAATATCTTTCCGCTTTTCTTGATTCAACATTTGCTCAAAAATGTGTGCAATCAATTGCACCAACACAATCCTATCAACTGAAATTTATTTAAAATATAGGTCAAATAACGACATATTGCATAATTGTTGTGTTTTTATAGAACACAAGTGAATAGAGAATACCTTAAAGTGAATAGTGAATAGTAAAAAATTTACAAATAGTCTAGAACGTTATGACCTAATTGAGATCTAAGACAGAGATCTCGCTCGAGATCCAAACATGTTCTGCGATGTTATGACCTCATACGAAAAAATCGTAAATAGAGGTGACGTAAAGAAATGTAAAGTTGACACAGTGAGCAACACAGCTGATCCACTTACAAAACCTCTTCCTCAAGCCAAGCTCCAGTTGCACAAAGCTTCTATGAATCTGAGACACATAAGAGATTGGCTATGAGACTTTCTTTAGATTTATGAGATTTTTAGAATATTAGAGACTTGTATAAGTAGGGTCTACGATGATTGGCTCCTAGCTTAAGTGGGAGATTATTAGTTTGTAACAATCTAGAAGTCAATAATACGATAATTTATCATAAAGCTTTGTTCATGAATTGAGTGATTAATAAACTGTCATTTTGTATCCTTGAGTGTTATTGTATTTATGAATCATTTCTTTTACTGACTAGAGTCAATAACTGGAATTGTGAAACTTCATAATATAGATGATTTATATTCTTTAAAGTCACTGGAAGTGTGGATTAAAAGATGGTCAAGTTTTACAGATCACAGACAAGAGATGTCATTTAATCACACAGATATATGTTCTAGGAAAATGATATTTGACAGACCCCAAATGAAACATTAAATGAAATTGTGTTCGTGTTATAAATGTTTTCATTCAGTGTTAAGTTCTAAAGTATGAGGTATTCATCTTTCCTACTAAGAGATGTGTATGTGTGATTGTTATCTAATGTTGTCGGTAAAACGCAGTCATAACGGTAGCTCTTCAGTATACATAACTTAGCTGAGGAAGTGATGGTTTATCAAAAGTACTATTGTCCCTCGTATCCCTATTAGTGATACCCTTGATAGAGTAAGATTATCTGCTAGCAGTATAATTACAAGAATAATTATATTTGATAATATGCTCGGAATCAAGAAAAGATTGTTTTTAAGGATGACACAAACCTACCTTGAAACTAATCTGATAACTATGAGGCAAAAGAATTAACACGAGAAAAATAGTTTACTAGATCGTGATATTGTGTAGTACAACATCATCTATTTAATTGGATGGTCATGATGCTTTCTGCCAGATGCCTCTCATGATTATAGAAGTTAAAACAGTTTTAAATTCTATTTACCAACATAACACAGATCCTGTCGGATCACACCGTATAGGAGCTAATCGGAGAATCTTATTGATTAATTATAAATTGATTATCATAATATTAAGATGGTTATAATTGATTATATATGATATAATTAAATTATAAATGTCATACGAGATGACAAGCAGAAACAAAAATTAATTTATAAACGTGTTCGACGTGCTGTATAAAATCATACCGAAATCAGACCGTAAGAGATATAGTTGTTCAGAACAATTATGTAGTAAAAATCAATTTGATTTTTTTTTTTGCTTACACCTTGTAGCAAAAATCAATTTGATTTTCTCTTTGACCAAACCTCCTTAGAATGACATTTTTGTAAATAGCCAAGTACTTAAGGGGTATTTCGGTAATCGGTGAACTTCCTCATTTTCCTATAAATAGAAGGGTAGGGTGAAAGAGAAAATTATTATTTCACTTGTATCGTATTCGATCAGTTTGATTGATTCGATAGTTTCTCTCATTCTCGGTTATTGGTGAATAGCTATGTTACCCAGGTGCTTTGGATATGCAGCCGAACTCTATAGGGTGCGAATCGGGTGCGGATGCGGTTCTGGTGCGGCTCTGGTGCGCACCTGGTGCGCCACATGGCGAACCATATTATTTTAATATGGTCAAATGATCTGATTCGATCAAGGGTGCGGCTGTTCAGTACAGCTTAGGCCACAGAATATCCTGAAAGGCTTTATTTAATAATTTAAATATGGTTGTTGTCTCCCAAAATCGAACTGGGGACCTTTTCCCACAAAAAAGTGCTCTTTGCTCCCAACGGAAACCACTGCACTATAGAAGTGTTTGTGTTTATATTGTTATTTACTTCTATATATTCTTTGTCATGTGGTGTTAAAGAAGATAAAAAGTAGCACATTAAAAAAGAACAACTCATTAGTATTAAAGAGCATATTATTCTGATACTAAAAATCGTATCTCTGATATACTAAAAATATTATTCTGATATATTAAATTAATATTTTAATTAAAGTTTAATATATATAGCCGCATTCGTATCTCTGATATTTTAAAATCGTCGTATCACCGCACTCGTATCGTACCGGATACGATACCCGCACCTGTACTGGTGCAACATTGGTAAATAGTGATTTTGCGAAGATCGCGGTAATTTGATTTATCATTTTACACTACCGATCGTGAGATTTATTTTCGTCTTTCCTCGTGAATAGTGAGTTTCTCGTGAATAGTGATTTGCGTGAATCGCGGTAATTTGATTTATCATTTTATTATGCGGATTGTGGGATTAGTATTTTCTTCTTTTTGTCGGTGAATAGTATTTTACGATTTCTCGTGAATAGGAATTTACGGTTTCTCGTGAATAGTGATTTACGGTCTCTCGTGAATAGTGTTTTTGCGAATACCACGGTTTATAGTATTTCTGGCAAAAGAAATAAACTGCTCTCTAGCTAGTCCTGGTGGATAACCGATAGAGGTATCAGACGTTTGATACTCCAAGACTAATTATCCTTGATAGTCGCTCGGCTGCATTCCAATCAGAATTTGAAAACAAGATATAAACATGTTATATTAATCTATTTAATTGGTAAGTAGATTAACGTTTTGGAAATCAATTAAGGAGTAGATCTGTAAAGGATTAAAAGGGTCCTTCCAATGAAACGCTTGAGAAGGAACTATCTTTTGGTTTTTCCGAGATACCCATTTTAATCCTTGGCTTAAGTTAGAAGTAAAAAAAAAAATTACGTTCTTTCCACACTTAAGCTAAACTCGGGTTTGAACAGTCAAAACACCAACGATGGATACTTGAAAGAAGAAAGTTCCAACAAAGTATGTCAGTTTTATCAAGGATATGTATAATAACGTTGTGACTAGTGTCAAAGCATTTGACGACGAGACTGATGACTTTTTCATTAAGATAAGATTACATCATCTAGGATCAGCATTGAGCCCTTACATTTTTGCCTTAGTGATCGGAGAGATCAAGAAAGATATACAAGGTGATATCCTTTGGTGTATGCTCTTTGCGACAATGTGGTTCTAATTGACGAAAGTAAGGTGAGGGTGGGTAGAAAATTATAGTTGTGAATGAATATTGTAGAATCAAAAGGTTTTATACTTAATAGGATTAAGACTGAGTACATAAAGTGCGAGTTCAATGGTGTTTGATTAGAAGATGGAGATGCCAATTTAGATGGACAAGTAGTGCTTAGAAGAAACACCTTTCGATATTTGAGTTTGCATGCTATTTTGAATTTTCTTTCCATGTCTGCTTTTTTCGAATACTAATAAGTGTGTTTCATATATATATAATTTAAGGTTCATCTTGTGAAACTGACCAAAATTCTTGAGATTTATTTATTTAGCCTTTGTTTTGAATGAGATCGAATATATAAATAATTTAAGGTTCATATATATATAATTTAACGTTCATCTTGATATTTTTTCAACAATATGATCCATAACACACACAAAAATATAACAATAATAATGCATTTAGGAAATAAAGCATATTATATTTAAGTAATTTTTACTTTCTTTCTTTTCAACTTTGATTTATAAAAATTTCATAGAAATTAGGTGGCAAATCAAATGTATATTTATCTGAAATCTTTGAAAATCGATTAAAAATCACATTTATACATTTTGTTTTAATCTGTTGGTCCCGTGTACCAAGATAAAAACAAAAGAAATTTGGAAGGACATCGTGTACTTAGGCAAAGCCTAGACCGGTTTGGAAATACGTAGATGACGAGATACCTCGGTACACATTCACTAGCATAAAAATGATGGTCTTGTGTATCGAGATAAAAACAGAATAAATCTGGACGGAATCTCGTGTATAAAATCAATATGTACACAACGATTTTCTCTAATATCACACAAATGGTGAATAAAAAATAAAAAAAATTATGTACACATATCAACATAAATACTGAATAAATATAGATGTTATTTTCAAAATGATTTTCAATGATTTAGGAAAGATACTAATGACTTGTTACCAAGTTTTATGAAAATTTTCATGTCAGTTAGATTAAATTCTTGCATAACATAAAATAAAAACGTGTGTTCGTGTGGTGAATAAGATTGTTAGAAGAAACCCGAATCTTGCTCGATCAATTTAAAGTCTGTATGAACCTCAATATCATTCTCATTAACAAATTAACAAATTCGTCAATTTTACTGTTTTGAATAAATGCTTAGATGAGTTTGGTTAATATCCCAAGAACCAATCCAGTTCATGTAAGTTTAGATTTACTTGAGGACAAGCAAAGATTAAGCTTGGGGGATATCCAAATTATCTAAAGTATCTCCTCTCGATTCTTAACTCTGAATAACTTGGACTAATGAAGTGTAATTGTGAGTTTAATATCAAGTATTTACATGTCTCCTTTCGATACCTAACGTAATACAATGATATAAACCGACTAACCTCTAAGTTATCGCTTCACAATTATGTACTTGACTTTTAACCTAGATTGTTTCTAATCATCTGAATCCCATTTCAACTTTTCAATTGAAGAATTAAGACTCTAATAATTCATACGACTCAATTACAAATGTATGAGAATCAAACAAAGAAATAATTCATAATCAGAAAGATCGAGTAAATAAATAATCCAAATAAAATCACAAAAGATGAGTTTTCGAGTTTATTACCCTTAGCCTTGCCAAGGTCTAGCCAACCATGGGAGAAAAGAGAGAAAAATAAACACAACAATCGGGTACAGAACATAAGAAAGAAAGGAAAAGATTAAATCGAGAACCGTTGGCGAATCTATTCTCCAATAATCATCTCACCGAGCTTCTTTCTCTCTCTAGTTTTCTATCTCTCTCTCTAGAATCCTCTCACAAAATTTCGAATCTATTCTAAAAATGAAGAATGAATGGTTCTTGGAGTTTCTGCAGTGTTTTAAACCTTTCTGCAGTTCAAAATTTGTATCTCCTCCAAAAGGTGTCAATTTGCGTCTAAAAAATGGCTAAGTACCAAACCTCTATTAGGCACAGGCGTTCTTGCACCCGCAAGAGAGGTGAACCCCCTTGTGCTGCAGAAATTTGGCTAAGTATCCAACCTCTCTCTTGCTCCTAGCGCATTGTGTCCGCCAGATGATTCTTGTGCCCGCAAGAAAGGTGAACTCCCTTGTGCTGCAGAAATTTGACTAAGTACCCAACCTCTCTCTTGCTCCTAGCGCATTTGCGCCTACAAGAGAGGTGAACCTCCTTGTGCTGCAGAAAATTGGCTAAGTACCCAACTTATACGAGGTGATTACTGAATTTGCACCCGCCAGAAACTTCTTGTGCCCGCAATCCAGTTTTCTATTGCACAACAGTTCGTATTTTTGTCGTATCTCCTTCATCCGAATGCTGAATCAAATGATTCAAAATGCGTTGCAAAGTTAATAGATGACAACAAGATATCAAAGAAGAAAATAAGCAATAAATAACAGTTATTAAAAGTCTTTAACTGTGGAGGCAGATCTGACGAAATGGCGAAATGGCGAAGCTCTCCGTACCAGTATCAGTGGAAATAGCTCTCCGTACCAGACACTTTGAGGATTTTGGGAAGAAAAGAGGGGGTGGAGGCTATTTAGAAAAAATCAAGAATTTTGAGAAGGAAAAGAGAGGGGGTGGAGGCTATTTAGAAAAAATCAAGAATTTTGAGAAGGAAAAGAGAGGGGTTGTGAGACTTATAAAAGGGAATAGATTTTTTTGTTTTTTATATCGGTCATTACTAAACTACATCTCTTAGAAATCTTTAATATTGGTCGTTACTAAACAACAATTATTAGAAGTCTTTCATACCGGCTTCTTTATAGAAATCACTATTAAAATGTACTCTTTTATAGCGGTTTTTCTTTAGACTCACTATTAATACCCTGAGTTGCTTTATTTTTTCAACATTCTTCTAAGCATATTTTAAATTTCATTTTTATAACACTCGGTATAAATTTTTTTATAGAATTTCGGATATGCCACTAAGCCTTTTTAATATCCTATGTTTTAAACAACGAATATAAAATAGGAGTGCTAAAGATCCTTTCTGTTGTAATGTATAATTAAAAATAATTCGAACAAATTCTCATTTTAAATACAATGATTCATACAACAAAGAAATCTTAATAGAAATATTTTTTTTAAGGAGATGAAAAGTTAATTTATCAAATTAGTGCATCAGCCCAAGTATAGTCCTGGGCCTTTTAGCCCATTTGACCTTATTTGGACTTGATCTGGTGCAAAGCATTTCCTACATAGTTTGGGCCGACGAGGCCCACTTTTGCCAAATTTTGTCATAGTTAAATTAGCACAATTAAACAGCGTCACTAAACCATCCTTGCCATCACATGGTTAATCGCAGTATTAATTTTAGGATTTCATAGATATCTAAGCTGAAGCCTCAAAGACAAGCGATTTAATCCAAATTGTGGATTTGCATTCGATACTATGATTTATCTGCTAGGTAAAAGTCTAATCTAAATTTGCTATTTGAAATAGAAAAATGCCTAATGGACTCAATGCGCTTGTTTGGATTTCGACATGTGCAACTTTCACATCTGATAAATTTCCATTAATATTTTGAGCTAATTGCTCAAATTCAAGGAAATGATATATCTGGAAGAAAGGTATCCCAATTACACATTCGACAATATTTAAACCTTTTTCCTTTTTCCTTGATGCTCAGTGGAGAATCCACCAGCGAGTAGATAATGCATCGCTTAGCTGTTAAGAGAGGCACAATATTTAAACCTCTTTCCTTGATTCTTCTTCGTTGGATGATGCTTTCTGTAACTAAAAAAGGGATCATTCTGCTTCACTAAAAGGAAACAAAAATAAAAATAATCATTTCACCAGATGCTTGAAGTGTCCATTTGTTGTTCCTTGATTCTTCTTCCTTGCATTTATGCTTCTGATTTCCTATGATATGAATGAACTCTCCATCATAACATGTCATCAAATTCAGTAAAACAAGGAATAAGAAAAATAAGAAAATAACAGTTTCCGGCTGGGTACAAAATAAACATTGCCAGATGATCCTGCTGCTAGAATATATAAAATTTACGCCGTTAATATTGTTCATTATTTTTTTTTTCACAAATAACCGCATTATTATCGGCACTTCTTATTTTGCATCTAGAATGTATTTATAATTTTTACAATAATGTCAATAAATATTTGATATGCTAGGGTGCTCCATGGAGCACAAAATCTCTTGTGCTCCACATTTGTATCTCCAATTTTAATGTTCAAACATCCGATTCAAACTGTCAAACATGATCTACATATTGAAATCTCCTTTGAAATTGAAATTTATATTTTTTTTCTATTTTTTTGCTATTTTTAGAGAGGGGAAAGTGATTCATATTGTTGATTCAGAAATCGTTCAATTGGCAATTTTTCTTACTCTTTAAAATATAGCAACAAATAAAATATAAAATTCAATCTACAAGCAGATTTCGATATGTAGATCATCTTCAACTGTTTGGATAGTGCGTTTGAACTTTAAAATAGAAGATGAGCACAAGCAGTTTGGTGTCCCATGGAGCACACTAGCTTATCCTCAATATAAGATTTCAATATGCATATCACATTGGACGATTTGGACTGATTGTTTCAAATTTCTTATTTGAAATTTGAGCGTGATGCCAAAATTAATCATGGCTTCGTAATGCACCATAGCATTTCTCTCTCTATATATATATATACATATATATATACATATATACATATATATACATATATACATATATATACATGTATACATATATACATATATATATAGAGAGCAAAGATATGGTAATATGCATATCCTCATTCCGTATTATGCGACTATTAATTTGTCAAATAAATTGATATTTAAGTTGCTCAATAAGTTATTCATATCAAAATCTTGTAGGAAATCAAATTTTGTGATTTTTAGAGATATCTTGCTATTTTTAAATATTTTTAAAAACAACCCGGATTTAATATTACAAAATGTCATTTTTAGACTATTTTAAAAAATTGTTTTAAAAATAGCAAGAAAACTCTAAAAGTCACGAAATTTGATTTTCTACAAAATTTTGATATGAAAAATTTATTGAGCAACTTAAATACCAATTTATTGAAAAAATGAAATTTGCATAGCCGCATAATACGACCCTTCTCTCTCTCTCTTTTATCGAGCTTAATTGACAGAACACAGAACGGTGCTGACATTTTCTCTAATTTTCGGAGTACACGTTACCATCCGATGGAGTTATTTTATAATTTGTGGTGTTGCATCCCCTAATCCACGTGTAGAAGCTTCACTTGTTTATCACTATTTTTATACAGAATATTCACGAGATTGTCATACTTTTCGCTCAAATTTATAACTATAAACCTTTTTTGTGGATAAAAAAGCAAAATCCGAATTGAATGGTCTGCTTTCATTACTTTTTGAAGCAAAATGTTCAGCAAAATTACAATTAGAGTATATCGAAATATACTCAATAAATAGAAAAAAATAGAAAAGAAGTAGCAATCTGTTATGTCCTTGTATTGGCTAATTCCCTTTTATACCCTGGTACTCTAATCGTACCGACCATCGGTACCATACCAGAATATTGCTCCTATTGATATTTCCTTGGACAAACTACTTACTACTCCATCTATTACCCCTCAACTGCACTAGAAAAAACAACTTTACAGCTTAAGTATCAAACTAAGAAACAAACTAAAAACACCATAATTGTGTCTCCATTCTTCTCATGTCTGATCCAACAAATCTGCATTGTGTCTGCATAGCAGCAGCAAAGTGATATGCTAATGGAGTGATAATTCCTGATCAAAATTCAAAATTGTGAAGAATTATAACTATAAACCTAATTCGTCCTCCCTCTTGCTCCCTCTACCACGCCCTCCCTCATGTACATATCCTATCAAAACAAATAAGAACACGCTTAGAGCTTTAATTTTGCAATTTAATTAAATAATAATTTTGGATGGAACGAATAAATTTGATAAGTTTGATTCACGCTAACATCAATCATCGTACAACGAAAGTCCGTCACCAGTAATTAGACATGGACATTGTTTTCAATATGGAAAAAATGTGAGATGGTTAATCCATATTTTGGAAGACAAAGAACAATTAGGCACAACTAAAAAACATTTTAATAGCGGGTAAAAAACTCTTTTAATAGCGAACATGGACTGATTATTAAAAGCGTCTTTTAAAGTTTGTACAACTCGTTATAAAAAGAGATATTTAATAGCGGACCCTAACCTACGTCCGCTATTAAAGCGCACATTTTAAAGCGATGCTTTGGCCAGCTCCGCTATTAAAAGGCATCTTTTATAATGAACAGTATTGCACACCAGCTATAAAATGTCCTTTTTAGTAGCAGGTCTCCCCAAGAATCCACTATATAGGTTTTGAAAAAAATGTCGATGCCAGCTTGTGCATTTATTGCAAATTTGACTGATTTGATAAGCATTTTTGCAGAAATGTCAGTTCGTAATATATAATCAAAAGAAAATTTGACTATTTGCAAATAAGTCATGTTGCCTAATTTGATTTTCTGTGTATATTAGCTGTAATATGATTTTGAACAACCTAATTTTATTTTTAAACGACCTTATGAAACAGCCTAATTTTATTTTTACAATAATAATTAAACGAGTTGTAAACAAACTTTTTAAAAATAATACTTAAAACTCATATATATATTTTTACAGTAATAGTTAAAAGCAGAATGATGAAATATTTTCGTGGGATGAAGGACGAATGAGGGAAGATTTCTGCGAGAAGAAGAAAAAATGAGGGAAGATTTCTGTGAAGGAAGAATGATGAAGAGTTGACGTTTATATAATATATAGAGAACAAGAAATTTTGGAAGAAAAAATGTGTCTTAATCTGTGGACTATGATTTTTTGGAGCGTTGGATCGACAAAAATTAATGGTTGAATTGGAACTACATGGTGATCCATGGGACCAAACTTTTTATAGCGGACTATTATGCAATTTAGCTGTTAAAATCTTTTAAAGCGGACTTCGGGCGCTATCCAATATTAAAGAATACATTTTATAGCGGATCCTCTACTACATCCACTATAAAAGACATTTAGTAGCGGACCCGAGGTAACGTCCACTATTAAAGACAATATTTTATAGCGGACCCACTACTACATCCGCTATAAAAGATCTTTATAGCGGCCATTTGGGAGACCAACTATTAAATTAGAGTGTTAAAGATCTTTTATGTAGTAATGGGATTCCTATTATCCCAGTTAGATGATCAATACGAAAAAACTAACTAATAAAATATTGTTAGTTTATTTAAAGACTCATATTGTAAGGGGATTTGCATCTATTTCGCATGGCGCCACTGACGCCGCTCCACGCCATATTTATTAATTTATTATCCTTTATTTTTAAGTTGAATTTGAAATATATACTTATTATTTTATCATTGTACATAGATGAATAATTAAATTTACTTCATTTTTCTATATTTTTCCTTAGTAAATATTATGTTTCATTATATAACATACTTTCATTGTTGTGCACGGGCACGCTTACTAGTATATATATAGTTATGCTACTATACTTTGCAAAGCACGACAAAACGCGCGCTTTGGGATTGTGGAACCATTTGATCTTTGATCATCATGTTGGCACAATTCACAAAGCGCGATCCAATGGCCCACAATTGCAAAGCTCGCATTTTATCGCGCTTTGCAAAGCATGGTAACATAATTATATATATATATATAGAGAGAGAGAGAGAGGAGGGATTCATAGCTGCCATCAATTTCGTAGCCGCTAGCAACCGCTCCATCATACCAAGTACAAATCGTCAATTCGGACCATTGGAAACATTCTCCATACTAATGTAGACTTGGAGACCAAATTTTATATTTTTTGGAATTTTTTACAATTTTATCGGAAGGGTTGAAAATTGGATGTTTGTAAATCGTTAGATAAATAAATTTTCAATCCATCCGATAAAATAGTAAAAAAATTCAAAAAAATCTAAAATTTGGTTTCCAAGTCTATATTAATATGGAGAATGTTTTCAACGGTCCGGATCGATCATTTACATTTGCTACCATGGAGCGGTTGCGAGCAGTTGGAAGTTTGGTGACTACGGATCTCTCCCCATATATATATATATATGTATATATATATATATATATATATATATAGAGCATGGCTAAAATAATATGCATAGTACACCCCATAACGTACTATGCATATAGATATAGGTCAATAAATTGAAATTTAAGTTGCTCAATAAATTCTTCATATGAAAATATTGTAGGAAAATAAATTTCGTCATTTTTAGAGCTTTCTTGATATTTTTTAAATATTTTTTAAAAACAGTCCAGATTTAATACTACAAAAGTGCCATTTCTGAACTGTTTTTAAAAAATATTTAAAAAATAGCAAGAAAGCTCTAAAAATCATGAAATTTTATTTCCTACAAGATTTTGATATGAAGAATTTATTGAGCAACTTAAATATCAATTTAATGACCAAATTAAATACAAATGACCCCATAGTACGTTATGTGGTGTACTATGCATATTATTTTAGCCATGCTCTATATATATATATATATATATATATATATATATATTGAGATAGGCTATTGTGAAAACGTTTGCACTTCGCCCAAAGTGCAAAAGTTACACATTTTATAATTTTTTGATATCAAAATTTAAATTTAAGTTGCTCAATAAATTATTCTTCTCAAAATCTTGTAGAAATCAAATTTCATGATTTTCGGAGTTTTTCTAGCTATTTTTAAATATTTTTTAAAAACAGTCTAGCTTAATATTAAAAAAACATGATCTTTTCAATGTTGTTTTTAAAAAATATTTAAAAATAGCTAAAAAGGTTCAAAAATCATGAAATTTGATTTCCTACAAGATTTTGAGATGAAGAATTTATTGAGCAACTCAAATTTTAATTTTGAACTCAAGAAGTTATAAAATGTATAACTTTTGCACTTCGCCTGAAGTGCAAACGTTTTCACAATAGTCTAACTCTCTCTCTCTATATATATATAAATATATATATAGAGAGAGAGATAGAGAGTTAGACTATTGAAAAAATATATATATAGTTGTGCTATTACACTTCATGAAGTTTGGCTTCACTTAAAATTTAAAAATTTTAATTCAAATTATCGATCCAAATCGTCTAATGTGTTCTTCATATTGAAATCTCACTATAGACCAAATTTACATTTGTCACTATATATAAAATTTGGTCTCTAATGATATTTCAATATAGAATCACGTTAGAAGGTTTGAATAGACATTTTCAATTTTAAATTTTAAAAACTTCATGTCGTTAAAAGTTGCTATAAATTTAAAAGAAATAAATATTACATTTTTTATGGGTTCTCTTACAAGTCACAGAAGATATCAAAAAGACCGAAGCTTGGCACGTAAAAATCGTGTCCGCTATGGTAAGGCACATGTTCAGTACGTTCAGTTTAACAGTTTGATTTGGGTATATGCTTTTTTTGTGAACCGTGTAGTAGTTAAACGACATGCACATTTTTATTTTAATTCTTCTATAATTTCATTATTATTTGGCAAAAAATTTAGGTCAAAGGGAAGAATTAATCGGAATAGGAAGAAAAGAATGAGACGGCTAGTATGTGACATTAGTTAAATCGCAAATGGCATGCATTATTGTACCTCTCAGATCTGAGCTGTTCTTTCATTGTACCCACTAAGTCATGATTAGATGGATCTAGATTTTTAATTATTTAATGAGAAATGACAGAACACATCTCAACATCATGGGTTATTGGATTTTTAAAAATTGATGTCTAATGTTTATATGATTGATTCTAGCATGTGCTATTGAATTTTTAGATATCATAATGGTGCTAGTATTGTCACACTTTATTAGTACTTTGGTAAAATGCAAATCATAATCCTTAAGAGTCTTAAACCATTCATAAAATTTGGATACAACAACTACCCGCTGCTATATACTCATATTCGACCGTAGAGGGAGCAACCGATGTTTGCTTTTTACTAGACCAAGATACTAAGAACTCACCTAACAATTGATAAGTTTCACTGGTACTCTTCCTATCTACTCGGTCATCGGCGAAGTCCGCATTGGTGTATCCTATCAAGTCAAGTTTGGTGGTTCTACCGTATCATATACCCAAATTTATTATATCTTTAACGTACTGTAAGATTCTCTTCACGGCCATCATGTATGACTCTTTTGGAGATGCTTGAAACCGTGAGCATAAACATACGACTAACATGATGTCTAGTCTACTTGCGGTGAGATAAAAGAGGCTTCCGATGATTGCTCGGTAAAGTGAGATGTCTACCGGTTTTCCACACTCATCAACTCCAAGTCGAATGTTGGTTGCCATGAGCATTTTCATTGGCTTGCTTTCTTCCACACCAAACCGTTTAACAAATTCTTTAACATACTTGGATTGGTTGATGAAGATTTCATTTCCGTTTTGCTTGATTTGTAGTCCAAGAAAGAAATTGAGCTCTCCCATCATAGACTTCGCGAACTCCTTACTCATAAGTTTAGAAAAATCCTTCGCAAGAGAGGAGTTAGTAGATCCAAAGATAATGTCATCAACATAAATTTGTACTAGAAGAATATCATTGACATTTCATTTTGTGAAAATGATTGTGTCTTTTAAACCTCTTTTGAAACCATTATCTATTAGAAATGTACTTAACCTAGAGTATCAAGCTCTAGGAGCTTGCTTTAAACCATATAAAGCTTTGTGTAGTCTATAAACATGGTTGGTAAATGAAGGGTACTCAAAGCCCTTAGGTTGGGAAACATGTACCTCTTCGTTTACGAAACCATTCAAAAATACATTTTTAACATCCATTTGGTATAGTACAAATTTCATATAAGAAGCATAAGCAAGAAGCATTCTAATGGGCTCTAATCATGCTACCGGTGCAAATGTCTCATCATAATCAACTCTCTCTTGTTGAGTATACCATTTTGCAACAAGTCGTGCCTTGTTTCTAACAATATTTTCAAATTCATTATTTTTGTTCCTATAAACCCACTTGGTTCCTATTATGGTCCGGTTTGGAGGTTTTGGTATCAATGTCCATACCTTGTTTCGTTCAAATTGGATAAGTTCTTCTTGCATAGTAAGAATCCAATTTGGATCTTGATTTGCCTCCTTAAAATGTGTGGGTTCAAGTTGTGACACAAAAGCACAATGAGATATCATACGATTTAACCTAGAACGAGTTGTAACTCCAACTCTAGAATCACCTATGACATTATCTAAAGGATGAAAATTAACCTCTCGAAGTACTTCAGTTATTTGATATTCGGTGGAGCTTGATGAGACGTCCTCCCTTTGTAATCCTTCATTTAGTATGTTTCCTTCTCTTTCATTGACATCTAGCTCTCTTGAAGATTCTTCATCCAATGCATTGTGCCCTCCCCTCAATTTCTTCAACATTTTCTTCATTGAGAATAATTCTTTCTTGTGTCAAATCTTCACTTGTTGCACCTTCTTGTGTGGGGCTTCCATATTCAAGTGAATCAATTGTACCTACAACATCCTTGTCCTCTTTTGTCATATTAGTGATGCTTTCATCAAATTTAACATGAATAGACTCAACAATGATTTTTGAATGGAGTAAGTATACCTTATAAGCTCTACTTGTTGATGAGTATCCTACAAAAATTCCTTCCAATGACTTTGAATCTAACTTACCCAATCCCAAGAATTGATCAAGTACAAAACATTTTGATCAAAAAACCCTAAAGTAAGTAATATTAGACTTGTAGCATTTCCAAATTTCATAAGGGGTCTTATTTGTCAAAGGCCTAACATAAACTTGATTTATTATTTTGCATGCGGTATTGACCGTTTCGGCCCAAAGAAACTTAGGAGTCATATACTCATTTAGCATTGATATTGCAAGCTCTTGCAAGTTTCTATTTTTACGTTCAACTATTTCATTTTGTTGAGGTGTTCTTGGTGTAGACAATTCATGTCTATAACCATTTCTAGCACAAAATTCATATAACCTTGAATTTTCAAATTCACCACCATGATCACTACGAATAGTAACTATTTTCACCTCTCTTTGATTTTCAACTTGTGAGCAAAAATTAGTAAGATACTCACAAATCTCTTCTTTGGTACGATAAATGGGGCATTCTTGGTCATTAAAGCTAAGATAGAAATCGGAATCACACAACTTGCTCACACTTAGCAAATTAAAATTCAACCCATTAACAAGATAAACACCATCGATAGTTACATGATTGTTACCAATAGACCCGATTCCAACGATTTTACTTTCACATTCATTGCTTCCAAAAAATCACTTGGCCTCCATCATATGGTGTAAGATTCTTAAAAATATATCTATTACCCGTAATGTGGTGTAAGCAACCACTGTTTATGAACCAAGAAAACCCCTTGTATGATGAAGCCAAACATACCAAGTATTTTGAAAAGACATGCAATTATTGTTTAAACCAAAACTTGATTTTAGGATTTTACTTTTGAGATACTCATGATTAGTCTAATTTGGTTTAAGGATTTTAGAAACCTAAACATAAAGTTCCTTATGTTTATTTCTTTTGAAAGGACATTCAAAAACCATATGACCTAGATGACTACAATGGTTACAAGTAATGTTTGAATGGCTAGATATCCAAGGTATTTTTGTGCAAGAGTGAATAGTTCTATGTTTGTGCTCAAGACACTTTTCTTTGTAATAATATTCCTTAGTTTCTATTATCCTAGGCTTTTTGAAATAATACCTCTTAATGATGTTGGCCTTAGGTTTATGTTTATAGAACACTTGAATTGTCTTGGGCTTATTAATTTTTACATTATTTTGAATAGTACCAAGGAAGCATTATCCTTGCCTTTGTGCAACTTATTGTGTGAAATTCTTTTATCATACTTAAATGCATGGTGAATGCATTTTGATTTGGATGGTTTTCTCTTACGAATGGTAGAGGTAGGTGTACAAGTCTTAACACAAGAAGATCCAACCTTTGAAATAGACTCTACTTCGCTTTTGGACTCAAGAAGATTCAATTTAGACTCTAATTCACAAATTCTTTTCAAAAGTTCACTAATCTTTTCATCATTTTTTATCTAAGCACATTCTTGCTTTATCATATTTTACTCTCAATTCATATTCACTAAAGATAGCTTGGTTATCATACAAAGGCTTTCTATTCTTGGATATAGACCTAGTGTCTAAACTACACAAATTTAAAAGTACCTCTTCTAGTAAGTTGGAAGAAGACGTGATTGTAATTCTCCTTTCTTCTAAATACTCTTCATTTACTTTGCAGAAGATTTTAGCTACTTCATCATTCACTTCATCCTTTGTTTTTCTTACACTGATTTGCTCTTGTGCCAAGGTGTTGTCCTCCTCTTGTAGAATAATTGTAGATTCAACCTTGTGATTATCTACACTCGAAACACACTTATTAGAGCAAGAATTTTCTTTAAAAGCATTTTCAAGAGTATGCCACATTTCATATGCTAGATTAGAATCAAGGATTTCTCATATGGATTCATCTACAAAATTCAAAATGAAGTAAGAGGTATAGCTATTATCTAGGATTCTAGATGGTGAATCCTTGGTAGCATAGAAGGTTTCTTTATCAAATGTGTATAAGAGATCATTTCCACTAAGATAGTCTTGCATTGCCTTTTTCCAAAGCTCAAATTTCCATTTCGTAAGATTTTAGGGGCTCAACCATACTCATATCGAGACTTGTGTTGGTCAAATTTGGCAGCTATGAACCTTTTCGCTCTGATACCAATTGTTAGAATTAGGGTTGGGGTTTAAAGCGCAATACTAAGGTCAAATTACTAGGCGAAAGCGTTTTCAATCAACAATTTCAAATTAAAAGCTTTTAGACCTTAATCACCTAGCCAAGAATTAAAGCAAGCAATTTCTAGAAGTAATAGAGCAAATCACAAATCAACAAAGAGCAAAGTAATGAAAGAGAGAGTGAAGAGAGAGCAATCGAGAACAAAGAGAACACGCTATGTAACGTGGTTCGATCTATCAATCAACTAGGCCTACGCCCACGAGTCTCTCGGAACAAAATATTCCTTTCGGGCTGATTTCACTATAAAACAAGTGTTCTTTACAAAGTGCTGAGCCGATCTTTGACTTCTTCTAAACAAGTAAATCAATCTTTTCGTCTCCTAGACTAATGTGTGGGGGCAACACCACACTACACGGTTAAATGTCTGATTGAAAAAACAATCAAGGACAAAAGGATGTACCACTTGACAACACAAATGTGGTGCACCAAAAGCTAAAATCTAGCTAAGAATTTGTTCTTGGATTGAGAATAAGACAATAGAAGCTATCCTAATGCTCTATAGGTTAGGTAGCTGGAGGAGAATTGAATTAAGCTCTTTGTTGTGCTCAATTTGATGCTTGGAAGCTTTTGGGGGGTGTTTGATACCCTGTTGGTTCGCTTCTGCATCAATTATATAGGCTGAGCACTTCTTAGAATCTTGAAACCTCCAATTTTGACTGCAGCGTTACAGCAGCTCCATAACGCATGGTGGAACACGTTATAACGCTGTGTACCTTTTCCAGAAATGCCCTTCTTCTTTTTGCAGCTGTCCTATGGGCCAAATCATGTAGGGACCCATTATAATGCCTGGGAAACCTGTTATAACGGGTTGGAAGGCTTTGTAACGCATTGGGCAAGCATTACAGTAATGCTGTTGTCGGAAAAATCCTGTTGTTGCTGCCTCTCGCTCCTCTTGACTCGTTGTGACGGATTAGACACCCTTTATGACGGGTTGTTGACCCGTTCTGACGGGTTCTGGGGCGTTATGATAACGATGTGCTCTGTTTCGCACTGTGAAGCCATCCCTTGATATCTTGAGCTTGTCTAGGACATGTTTAAACATTATTTGAGCATGTATCACATCAGTATGTACCTGTTTTAACATGCATCTTCACCAAAACTCATGTGCAATGTTAGTACTTATTTGTTTTGCAAATTGTCAAATAAGAGATAAGTTTAATCCAACAACAATTAATATGAATGTCTATTTCAACTAATCTGAACACCTTTTTTACTTAGTCTACGTACGAGATACGATGTATGAAAATGTTCAATATAGTCTGTAGGAAGGAATTGTTCAGAATAGTGTATGCGGTCCAACTTTTTGTTTGTATCAGTTTTTAACTTTTTGACTTTTCATTTTTGACAAAGATAGTTAGAATGACGAAAGTGGGGGATTGTTAGTCAGATTCTTTCTTATATTAAATGAGGACCTAGTTGTAAATTTAATATTAATACTAATATTTAAATCTAGATCCTTATTTAAAAAATTTCCAACTGAAGCTGTGCTCTTGAGGTTTTCATGTTGGGTATAGTGAAAAATATACATACGTATATTGAGAAAGATTTTCGGGAGCTACGTACAGCGAAGCCTTTCTCTAGATTGTAATTGTTTAGATATAAAAGTTTGCACGTGATTAATTCTTGTTTCTCAAAATTTCACGCGTACCGTAAAGAGCATGCTATAGATTTTAGCATAATTTATAATTCAATATAAATGTAAACACTATCCAACATGAGCTTTGCTCTCGACGTTTCAATTTTCACGCGTACTGAAAAGTTTATTTTTTGATCTGTGAATTGTTCGATTTGGTTCAATCAAATTTATAAATTTTGTTTTGGTTCAATTAAACTTCTAAACTGTTAGTTTTGGTTCAAATTGTCCTCCTAAAATATATGTTAGTTCAAATTATTCCCAAACTATTGAATTTGATTCCTTTTTTCCTTAATTTTTCTAATAGAATAAGATATACTGAAACAAAATAAAAAATTTAGGAGGCAAAAACAAACCAAATTTAATAGTCCCAGGGTAATTTGATTGAATCAAAATGAAGTTCAGCGTTTGATTGAACCAAATCGAATAGTTTAGAAACCAAAAACAAACTTTTCTCAATATTTAATGCATCAAAAAAT
>CAXKVX010004862.1:0-20248 GCA_964058865.1 Eleocharis quinqueflora
GGAGATTAACAGTTCTTACTTTGGGTACTCTATTGCTTCATCACATTCTTAGATATACTCAAACGCAGTTGAAAGTGTTATAAAATGAAAACTTAAATAAAACATACAGAAAGCTTAAATCACATTTAACTTTCTCAGTCGGTAAAACCGAACCGAGAAAATCTCATTTCATTTCGATTTTGGACTTAAGCTGCAATTCAGAGAATTTAAACCGATGTGCGGTATATGCACCTAATTTGCATAAATTATAACTTTTAGAAAATCAATTAGCGGGAGAGCCCGGTGCTCTGATACCACTGTTGGGTTACGAACAGTTCAAAACCCGTCAATTGGCCTAAGCAGCGGAAAGACCGTAAAACAAAAATTTTACGTCTGACTTAAGCCGAGGATTAAGCGGGGTATGTCGGATAAATCACAGAGGGTGTCCACCTCCCGTTTATCCCTAACATCAAAACCCTACTTAATCCCTAAACAGATCTACTCCTTAACTGAATTCTAAAACTTTAATCTACTTACAAATTAAATAGATTAATATAACATTAATACCTTGATCCAAATTCGAATTGGACCGCAGAAGACTCGGACGGCCGAATCACAGACGCTCTTCTCCTCGGAGTATCAAACGTCTGATACCCCTACCAGATGTCCACCAGGACGACCAGAGAGCGGCTTACTTCTTCTTCCAGAAATACCGAAAGCCGCGATATCCCGCAAAAACACTATTCACCGAGATACGGACTAAATAAAATATCTTCGTGAATCGCAGTTATCCAAAATATGGAATACCGCTCTAACACAAAAATACTATTTTCCGAATCCCGTAAACAACCGTATACGAGAAAGAGAGAAAATATATTTATCGATACGAATCCGAGTTACCGAGTACGAGTCGATTTTTGGTATTTCTTTCTCTCTCCCCCTACCCCTCTATTTATAGTAAAATGAGGAGGTGCCAAATTACCAAAATTACCCTTAAAAATGTGAAAGGACAAAAATACCCCTTATGGATAAGTTTGATGACATTTCATACATATCAACACTTTAATATTTTCATGCCACAAGTTCGCATGCCGACCACATTTTTTTTAATTAATTTATTTATTTTTAATTACGATTTTAATTAATTTTAATTAAGGTTTTAATTTGATAAATGACTTTCATCCCAAATTTAAAACTATAATCAATAATTAAAATCTAAATTAAATATATATAAATATACATAAACATATAATTGTTCTCAACAATTATATTTCTCAGGGTTTGGTATTTGTTTGGTTGCGGTATGATTTTATACAACGTATCGTATACGTTTATAAATTCAACCGTTGTTTTTGCTTGTCATCTTATATGACATATATAATTTAATCATATCATATATAATTAATTATAATCATCATAATATTAATTATAACTATTTATAATTAATCATTAAGATTCTCTGATTTAGCTCCTATGCGGTGTGACCCAATAGGATCTGTGTTATGTTGGTAAATAGAATTAAAACCATTTTAATTTCTATAATCATAGGAGGCATCTGACATCTGCGCTATGACCATCCAATTACACAGATGATGTTGTACTTATGCAATATCACGATCCACTAAACATTTTAGTCGTGTTAATTCTTTCGTCTCACAGTATCAGATTAGTTTCAAGGCAGGTGTGTGCCATCCTTGCAAACTTAATCTTTTCTCGATCTTGAGCAGACTTATCAAATATAATTACTCTTGTAATTATACCGCATGCAGATAATCTTACTCTATCAAGGGGCCCAGTGATACTGTAACTCGTATCAAGATACGAGGGACAATAGTACTTTCAGTAAACCATCACTACCTCAACTAAGCTATGTATACCGAAAAGCTATCGTTATGACTGCGTTTTACCGACAGCGTTAGATAACAATCACACATACACATCTCTTAGTAGGAGAGATGAATACCTCATACTTTAGAACTTAACACTGAATGAAAACATTAATGACACGTACACAATTCCATTTAATGTTTTATTCGAGGTCTGTCAAATACCATGTTCCTCTAACATGTATTCATGTGATTAAAACGACATCTCATGTCTATGGTTTGTAAAACTTAACCATCTTTTAATCCACATTCTAACCTTGTAACGGTAAATTAGTGTTCCTGCTAATTACCTTGGTTAGAGACTTTTGAGAGTATATATCATCTGTATTATGAAGTTTCACAATTTCAGTTATTGACTCAAGTCAGATAAATGAATGATTCATAAATTCAATAATACTCAAGGTAACAAAATGACATTTTAATTAATCACTCAATTCATGAACAAAGCTTTATGATAATTTATCGTATTATTGACTTCTAGATTATTACAAACTAACACCAACAACAAAATAGATTGTTGTCGACCATCTTACTTCAGCATGTTGGTTGTACTTGTATGCTAAAATCATTTTTTAAGCAATCTCCACAATTATTTTTTAAATAAATTAAAAGATGTTGGCTCAGACATTTATTTGTTTGTTGATTTGCAAAACTATTTGAATTTTATCATTTCTTATGTGTTGAGATTATTTGTAAGGGTATTTAAGCAAATGCATAATGGAGCACAAGAAATGATCAGGGTGACCTAAGAGCAAGATTAGAAGATCAAGATCAAGATGAAGACTTGCTTAGGTTAATTAGATCTTAGTTTATTTAAATTTGGGATTGAAAAGAGCAAGAAAACCAAACAAAACAACAAAAATGACAACAAAGTTATATAACTTCGTACATTGGCATACAACGCTGTATATTGATGTTTTACATTTGTATATAACGTTGTAGGAAATTTCTTGAGCTGCTCTATGTTATCAAAGGTGCCCCATCTTTATAGTAATTTATAACGTTCTACACCAATGCTGGAAATTTTCATACAACGGTGTGTAACGTTATACTTTGGTGTATACCGTTATAGCAACAAAAAGCCAAATAAACGGGCAAATTTCTGACAACTCCAACGGTAAAAAACTTTCCTACATTGGTGTGTAACATTATACTTTGGTGTATAACGTTGTAGCAACAAAATGCCAAATAAATGGGCAAATTTCTGACAACTCCAACGGTAAAAAAGCTTTTCTACATTGGTGTGTGACGTTATACATTGGTGCACAACGATGTAAAGAATTCAGATATCAATGCAAGTATTTCAAGCTCTTTATAAAAGGAGATCCCTTCACCCCTTCTTTAACAAACCCTATATTGCAAAATCCATTGTTTCATCACTATTGAGTTTGACACTCATTGCCAACCCTTGCTCTAATTCGAAGTTTAATTAGCTAAATCTAATATAAGGATTATATAGAGTTTGTTTGTTTCAGTCTATGTTGTCCGGATTCTTTGAAAACACAGCGTATCCCGTATCGAATACGTATCCGATACGATTCGCGTGTGATACGCGTGCGATTCGCACCCGATACTCCAGCTGGCGTATCTAGTTTTTTATTGTTTTTTACCAACGAATTCGCTCAAGATTTGGGTATAATTCGCCCTGATACGGATCTAACTCGTGTATCCATCACCACAGAAGATCTGTCTGCCATCCTTGAGGAGTAAAATAACACTAGAAATTAAATCTAGTGCTGGAATTTGAACACTAGATCAATGGGCAACACAACACCTTACACAAAGGCGCATGACCACTGAGACGCAGTTGCTTTTTTGTTCTAGACTGTTACTTATTATATATATCTTCTTATAATATATATTATTTTATTGTAATGTGTGATTTTATTGAAGTATTATTTCTTATGTAATATCTTATTTTAATATATAATGTGAGTTTTATTATTTATATATACTCCGCCGTATCCTAACTTTTTTTAAAATGACGTATCGCCGCACCCGCACTGTATCTGATATGATACCCGCACCCGCACCCGTGCAACATAGGTTTCAGTGATTAGCTTTGTGTGTAATCCAATTATCCATTGTCAATTGTGAGTGTGTGTGTGTTGTCTTGAGCTCCACCGATGTATGTAAGTGAGCTCAAGAAAGTCGGCTCAATTTTCTATCAGAGTGTGTAAGCGAGATAGAGTTCGTCGTCTGTTAAGGTCGATGTGCTCCATCGATGCGTGTAAGATAACCATCGATTCTGAAGTTGTACATTAAACAAACGTCTTTGTTTAGTGAAGTGGACCGAGCTTGTTGCTGCAAGAAGCGAGGCACCGGGAACCCAGAGACGTAGGTCCATAGTGCAAGCCGAACTCCGTCAACACTTGATTGAGTCATTTCTCTTTTCCTATCTCTATTTACATTTACTCAATTCATTTAGATTAATTGCTTGATTTGTTTATTGTGAATTGAGTTGTAGTAATTGAATTGCTAGAAATTGATAGGGTGAATTGAATTGAATTGCTTGCTTAGCGCTTGAATTGCTTGAATTGTGTATTTGCGCAATAATTATTGAAATTGCAATTAGGTCCTTATTTGGTTGAACCGAGCGAAATTAGTTAAGTATATAGGCGCCTGGGTTCTACAAAAGCATCTTAAAAATATAAAACAAGATAAAAACATTATTACATTTATATATTGTTTGTCTTTTAGATGTCATGTAATTTAACTTTAGATACTTTATCAAAAATCGTTAAATTTTATATAGTTTGCAATAATTTCTATCTCATAATTATTAAAAAAAAGTAACACTCAAATTCCACAAAATAAAAAATATACAAAAAAATCTTAATAAAATGAAAGTCATTTCCTTCGGCTCCTTCATGATCCAGTACCTAATCTCTTCCTTCGGCATCTCGTCCGTTTTGAAATTTAAAAAAACAATGGCTTGCATATATGCAATTGTGTCAAAAACTATAATTTTCAGTGAAAATTTGCAAAAATATATGTATTGTGCCTCACTTGCAACAAAGATGGTCATTCTCTTCAAAATTATTATATGACTTTTTTTATCCAAGAGAAAGGAAGGACAAGAAGGTAGATTCAAGAAGTTCATTGAAAAGAATAAAGTCATGCAAGCCATATGAGATTGTGACTCCGATAAAAGCGAAGAAGAAATTGATCTAGAAGGAGAAGAAAAAAGAAAGCTTGCTCTAATTATCAACAACAAGGAATCAACTTATCTTGATTAGATACTTCAAATCATCAAGGATGAAATTATCGATCCAATAATGATGACAAATGATTAGAATGGCAACGACTAAAAAAGATAGCTAAAAATAGGGAGAAGCAAGAAAAGACCTTGAAAGCAAACAACAAGGAAATGGAGGCTTCAAGTCGAGCTATTAAGGTTTATTTAAATAACAATGCTATATGTGATGATAAGTGTGAGTCTAGTCTAGCTTTGGATAAGGGTCATGAGTCCTACAATGTGACTAAAGTGAAAGAAAGAATTTATTGATGAGTTTAAAAGGCTATGGATATTAAAGATGTCATGATAGTTGATCTTAAAGCAAATATCGAATTTCTTGAGACTAAAGTAAATGACCTTCAGATCGGACATGTTTGTCAGGTCAGGTTGTGTTCTCACACCTATATGATAATCCAACGAACTCACCCTAAAGTACAACAATAAATGGCTCATTTTATGACAGAAATCTTGAATTTTCCGTTTTCAGGTGTAGCAACTACTACCACAAAAAGAGATCTACCAGCGGTTAAAAAAACATCTTGCCAACGGTTATGTAACTATTGGTGTTTAAGGGATTGGTGAATCATATAAAGAGCAGTTGGCAAATTTGTGTTGCGGAAAAGAAATATTAATTTAATATTTGAGATAATGCCACATTATTTTTATTAAATAATTATTGCCACAGAGCTCCTAAGGCAATATTTTTTTTAATAAATAATCATTGCCTTAGGTCTTTATTTTTTTAAACGTTTATAAATTATGACTAGCTCCATATTTTTTCGCCATTATATAACATCATTTATTAAACATATAAACATATAGCTCATTACAAAAATATGTCTAATTACAATCTAAGGTCGCAATAAAGAAAAGAAGAAAATAAAAATCTAACTTGAAACAAGACTAAAAGATAGCATATCATCTTCATAGGTGGAGGCTAGGCGACAATTGTTTTAAATAACTATTGGCGTAGCTCCACCTATGTCAACGGTTGTTTTAAATAACAGTTGCTTCATCTTCAGAAAAAAAATTGCACTTTTGTCAACGGTATTTAACAAATGTATTCAATAGTTGTTGTTTTATAGGTTGCTAAATCTCCTTTCTGTTGTAATGAACTGCCTTCTCACTTTATAGGATTTCATATATATGATCAAATGCTCATGATATGGACAATTTGTTCTAGACAAGAAAATTTAGCTTAAATCTGGGAAAATCCCAAGGTTTAAATCTACCTAATACATGAATTGTATGATTTCAATATGAACTGAATGGTCCATATTTACATGGACCGTTTATTGAACGTCTTTTAATATTATGGTAAAGTCATACAGATGCATGCCTTCATGACTTTTATTCATTGGGTTCAGAAAAACCAGTGGACCTTATATCGTGTTGTTTACTTGTTTTTATCATCATATCAGTGGTCCTATAATCATGTCCAATTTGCTAATTGGGGTCCATTTTTAATTAATTGTTGTAATTTTACTGTATTGCTTGTCGTGTTACAAGAGTGGTAGTTAATTAAATATCAATATTCCATACAAAGATCATTATAATTGAACTAATTAAGGTAGAATTAATGTGCGAGTCCAGTAAGAATTAATATTTCTGCCATTGTTCAGTACCTTCGATGCAAGAAACAAAATGATATATGCAAGAGGTGACGATAAATTTACAGATCATCATGATAAGGTGTTGCTTTCTGTTATACTGAACTCAATATTTATCAATGAATCCTAGATAACTAATACAGTACGGTTATGTCTTATTAGAATTTAGTCACGTACGTGCAAAATAAAAATTTCAGTGGAAAGTTCCACAATGCAAATGTTTGTTTCTCTTTACGCGGAAGGCAACTTATAAATGATTAATTATATATATATGATTGGTAATGTATGGCCATTTTTCTTGTCAAGGAACTTCACAACAAAAATATCTATCCAATATGATGCCAATTAAAACATTATGACCTCTGTCTTTCTTCAAAAGAAAGGCTTCTTCTGTTATTGTAAGAAAACAAGAAGTATTCTAAGATATACTCTTCAGAATAGAAATTAATTACATTAATTTAAATGCTGCTACAGGAGCTATCCGATAACAGAAATTAACGTCCCACACTATTCCATGAAAGATCCTAGATAAAATGACTACGCTAAAAAACAAAAGAACAAAGAAACGACGCAAAAATAAACAAGAATTGAAGAAAACAATATAATTACAAGTGCAGATCTAAACTCACATTCTCTTTTACAAACTGACCTCGCGCAGATGTATGTGAAGAAGAATTATCGGTAGCCGAGTTGCAGGAAGCCGAAGCAAAGTTAGCTCCCGCTGCAACCTCAACTTCCCTAAACAAAGGCAATTGAATGGGTCTCTCTCTTACCTCTCCTAGCACTTGTGCCATCGGGCCTCTCCACGCACCAACTAGTGGGCTTCCATTTATGGGTTGAGCCAGAGATCCAGGCCCACAATAGAAACGTGCATTTATAGGACTTGTCATATAAAATGGTGAGCTGACAACACGGTGGTGCGGGTAACCAATTAGTTGGTGGTGGTGGAATTGTTGGCTCTGAGCCGCAGCCATGACCGACTGCAGGTGGGCTCTTTTGGCATGTTGACGCTCTCTCTTGTGCGCATTCTGGTGTCCTCCAAGCGCCTGAGAAGTTGGGAAGTGACGACAGCAGTAGTGGCACTCAAATTTTCGAATGGAGTCTGTGGCAGTTATGATGTTACTTATGGCAGTACTGGTAGTTGTGGAGACAGTACCAGTACTTTTCGTAACATCTTCTGCTACATTATCGGGATCTGATATCTCGGTATGGACATTTGTACCGAAGAGGCGAACGGACTGTTTTTCAGGAGTCGGTGTCGTTCTGATGAATGGAAGCTGAGAAAAGGAATTGACTGACGAGAACCGAGGAGTGGTCTCTGGCTGATCCATTTTGTTGTTGCTGTTGTTGCTGCTGCTGTTGTTGTTGCTAATGCTGACAGTGTGAGAGATCATGAATTCAATTAGTAACATAGGATGTGGGGAAGGAGGATATGGTTTGAAGAAAGCATGGCAGGAGAGGACAGTTCTTCTTTAGTCATTTCTAGGACAATTGTGATGGTTTCAAGGGTTCATGGCATGTCTTGGATGTGAGCATTGTATTGGCCTTTTGCTAGCTCAGAGAGAGAATGAGAGTCTGAAACTGAGAGGATACACTTTATCATGTTTTCTTTCTCTTAGTCAGCATGTGATTGGTGAGTATGTTTTGGACTGTTGTGGGATGAGATAGACGAGGAAAGAGGAAAGTTGAAATGAGAAACTAAAGATGACTTCACTTGTCCTCCATGGCTCCATCCCCTTTATAAAGGAAAAAAAGGTTGGGAAGTAAATAATGATTTTAATTTCAGAATTTAGACGGATTCATCCTAGTAATACCTAATAAAAGCATTTCATTATGAGAATGAAAACAGCACAGTTGTAATCTACATATAAAAGGAACTCTCTAGGAGATTGTTCTTTTGCATCAATGCTTCTCATAAAAATTTCCAATTTTAGTATCACTATTAACGAGTACACATCTGGGAAGATATCAGAAGCCTTGGATAATTCTTTTTTCCTCTTACATTATTTAACCTTGTAGCTGGTTGTTAGTTTCTTTAATCAAGAATAAATGATGAAGTTATGATGATCTTCACAAGTTAATTATCTGCACTTGACAGTCAACAGTAGCAAGTTTTATTTTATGTTTTTAAGTTAGACTTGTATATATTTTTTAGGCTGGAGTCAATCCTTTATGTCAAAAGTTTCTCATCGATATTTGTTAGAGTTTGAACCAACGACCAATGTGATATAAACTCGCCAGTGATTATCACTGACCATTCGCGCTAAAATACTAGAAACGTAGCAAGTTATTTGAAGTTTTGAATGTATATACCATAATACCACATACATACTACTGTCTTTTGTTCTGGACTTGATATCAGGTTTTGGATTCAGTGACTGAAAAGAGAGATACATGACTTTATATAAACTATAAAGTCCAGTTGTATGCGCGCCACACGAGTATAATGTTTTGTACGTGAGTAGTATGCATTATGCATATAATAATAAATGAATTGGCAACGGTTTGTTCTTTGAATAACTAGAGTGGAACTGTTAAAGGTTGAAATGACACACACCGAAAGCTGTATGAATATCAGAAAAACAGTGTATAGTTTACAAGTTTTAGAGCCCTCCCTCCTGTTTCACTCTGTTTTACTTCTCAAAAGAAATCGTTACTTGTCAATTCAATCAGATTTTTGTCGGCTGAAAAAATATTGATGATTTCGTCAAATTTATGATTATTACTACTACTACTATTATTATCATTATTATTATTATTGTTGTTGTTGTTGTTGTTGTTGTTGTTGTTGTTGTTGTTGTTGTTGTTGTTGTTGTTGTTAGAGACTGTAAAATAAATATGCTAAGTTTCTCAATAATATAATGGCGGATCCATATTGAACCAGAGACAACTGCTCCTTTCTGAAAAAAAAGTTCCAAAATAATGCACCAACACCTTGATAACTCTACCTACTTAGGAACTATTATGCGATTGCAGAGGTGAAAAATGAAGTAGGAGATGTACAATGAAAGAATTTTTCAAAATTTTCATGTCGTAAAAGAGGGAAAAGCAAAGCAATAGGATGCATGTTGATAGAGGATGATGATTTGTCAGAAACTGACAAAGTACATCTAGCCAGTTGTTGCATGCTGCTGCTGGTTTCGGTGCAGGTGCTATCTCTTCTTAGCTTACTTTTGGGCTTTCACATAACTACCTTCAAAGTACTTCTCAAAACAAACACCATCACCTCCCTCTGTCTCTCTCTTTCTCTCTCTGCCTATCTCTCCCTTTCTCTCTCCAAATTTCTGTTTTTCATGCATGTGTTGCCATCAGTTTAGATGTTAGACAGTACAAGACAAGCTCTGTTGGTGGCCCCTCTACCCTCTCTATTTCTTTAAAATCGAAATCATTTTTCTAGACCATATGTTGGATAGTTTGTAACAATGTGTGCTGCATCTCAAGGATTCAAAGAATGAGACTGATTGCATGAAGATGAATTCCAAAATGTTCATAGTAAAGTCGTTGAGCGGGACTTTCAGGATTAAAATTTAATCGATGCTAAGAATTACTAATCGGCATTGGATATTATAAACATGTAATATTTATATGGATTACAAGTTTATAATCTAATCAATGCTAAAATCACAAGTTATAATATCCACTTGTGGTGGTCAAGTTTATAATATCCAATTGTGTATTATATGGATATTTTAACATTTTAATTTTAGGTTCATGCATGGGGCAAAACAGTTAAACAAAATATAATTAAGATATACAAATACTCCCAGAGTTACCACTGATTCAAGGGATCAACTAAGTTACCACACTAAATGTCACATTGTAACGGTTACAGACTGATAAACAGGATCGACCTCTCTAGGAAATGCATGTACGTACTGAATGCTGAGAAGGTTATTTAAAGTTGTTGAACTCTTTACATCTGGAGTTGCAAGAGTGCTGCCTGAAAGTGGGCATGCTGGTCACAGCGGGTTTGCTCGATTGGCTCGTTAAAGTTTCAATACTTACACTCGTCTCGTTAACAGCTCGAGATTAGTTCGTTTATTATAACGAATTGGCTCGGCTCGGCTCGTTAACAGCTCGAGCTGTTAACGGACGAACTGAGCGAGTTACGAATATTTTGTGCACCCCTAAGCCTGCATGCATCCAGAGATCTCTGCTATATATAGTGATTAAACCTAAGACAGGACTATGCATATCCTAATTGTTGTTTCTTTTTTTTAATTTCGTTGCTTTCTAAAAGAGAAAATAATTAAAAAACAGAGACTCGTGTTAATTAAAAGACAAGACAAACTATTTAAAACAGAGTATCTTGTTTTGATTACAAAGTTATAGCTTTTCACTATGCTTATCTAATTCAAAATATAGACTATTATCGTTATCCACACCGTTAATATTTTTGTACTCGCGCTTATGCGGAAAATTCTAGTATGATGAGAGACGATAATAAATGTTACCATTGTGAATATTACTTAAAAATAGAAGAAAAAAAGTAATATCCTTTTAACTAATAAAAGAATTAATGTTTTTTTTCTAAAAATAACAGATAATAAAAACTACTGATACTAATAACTCTACCAATTAATCTTCTATTTCTTAGCGATATGTTTTCTGTTATTTCTGTCAAGTACTTGTATGCCGATGATATAATGATGATCCTTGTGTGTTCAACATATTCATTGTTTTGAAGTCAACCTAATATAGTTTACTTATATTGCATAGTATCAAGCCAAAATAAATTCAAAGAAAGTCTGTATATAATAGGAGTTGTGAGCACGTGATCAACATTATTTAATGCAATTTCGTATATAGTTATTCAGTTGTATACTTGTTGCGTAGGTTGCAACACCACATTTAATTTGCAATATGAGTCCACTTGATTTTTGTCTAGGATGCTTCATTGGTTGAATTAATTATTTGGATTCTTTATGTGTTGATTTTGATGTGTTAATTGATTTGAACTGCTTTGGCATGCGTTTTACTTTTCTTGGTTGGTTGTACTGTGACCAGCTAACCACCTGTCCACCTCCCTACACTTCAGAACAAATGTTAAAGTAGCCATAGAAAAAAAACCACTAATTAATTATTAAGCTCTTGCACAATTGTTTTAGGAAAATGTTCGGTAGGTACCGATATTGATATCGATGCTGATATCGACTATCGATACGGATGTTATTATGCACATTTAGTTGAGTTGTTATGCATATTATTTGAGTTATTATGCATGTTATTTCATGTTATTTTTGTACTGAAAAAATTATTATGCATGTTAACAAAATAATGTGCATAATAACTCAAATAACATGCATAACTATTTCAGTACAAAAAATAATATACATAACTATTTCAATACAAAAAGTAACATGCATAATAACTCAAATAATGTGCATAATAACGTCTAGCACTTTCTTTATATAATTGTACATCCGCTAATTGAAGAAAAATAAGAGTCCAGTTATATCGTGCTTCCATGCATAAATATTTCTGTGTGAAATGCATATGATTCAAATTTTAAAGTTCATGTATAAAATATCGATTAAATAGCTCAATTAATTTATATATTATAATTTCGTAGAATACTATTTTTTTCTATTTAGAATTTATTTGGTATGTTTAATGTTTTGGAAATTGGTACTAATTAAAACACAATTTGTATATCGAAAGCAATTTAATTTCAACAAATGTAACAATTTAAAAACACAAGATTGCAAGATTGTAATAAGAGAGATAGAGATAATGAGAGAGAGTAAGAAAAATGTGACATTCGATGTACGCGATTCTACCAAATCCTTCAAAGTCTATATTCACGAGACTCTTCGGTTCCACGCTGGGGCCGCAAAGATCACTAAATAAGAGAGTTTATACAACTTTGAATTCAAGGTCTCTTAGAACATATGGACGACCCTTGAACCAAACGATCCAAGAAGTGATCAAAACAATGAGGTAGATTTTGGCACTCTCTCTACAAGATCTCGACAACTTGGAATCAATCACCCAATTGAACAATCACTGAAGGAAGAAGAGGAAGATTCTGACACTATCTCTCAACGAGATCTCGGCAACTTGGAATCAAACTACTCAACTAAACAATCCTCCACCGATCAACAACAATGGAGATGTTCGCACTATCTTGAAATGATCTTGGTCTTCGCAATCATGTATTTAGATTCAAAAGATTTTGGAAATTGATAATTAGAGAATTGTTGAGGTTTCTTGAAGAAAACCAAAGGATCTAGAGCAATCAAAGGATTTGGCTAGTTTGGAGCTCCTCTTTATAACCTACGAAGCTAAGGAATGCTTGGGGAGTGTTTGAGAGTGTTTGGGATTAATCTCATACTTTAAGAGTGGAAGAACCACCTTTAAATAGCCTCCAATCAGTGAAAACAGTCTTATACGCACCATATCGATATATCTATATGGATAATCAATATATTGATGTTCCAATCAATACCATTGCGTTCATAACGGTCCTCTCAGTCAAAATATGATTCCAGAGCAGTTTTATATTGTTATATAGATTATATATTGTTATATAGATTATATATTGATATATCGATTATATATATTGATATATCGATTTATCAATTGATGTAACGTTTTGCATCTTTTCTTTAGATTTTGAACAGTCATAACTTCTGATTTGTAGCTCTGATTTCTGCATTTTTAAGTGTTGGAAAGGTCGTGAGAAGTTCTATATTTCTTCTCGAAACACCACATATATACAAATTCTCAACAGAGAAATAGTGAAATGCAAGTTTGTTTTAAAAATCAAAGAAATTATTTAGTACAACATAATGATTTTTGAAAGATGCATGATCCTAAATAATAATAATAAATGTCAACATTTCTATGTCAAATTGATCATATTTTAAAATTCAATAAAATTAGTTTAAAAATTAAAAAAATATAAAAATATAGTATTCTACAAAATTATGATATAAATAATTCTAGCAAATCGAAAAATAATTATAACTATCAAGTTAATTATTTTGCATATAATATGATTTTAAAATTTTGTATACGAAATTATTACTCTTCATAGTTGACAATTATGCACTTCTCATTTCGCAAATATGTAATTCTAGTTGACGGATAAAAGGCGTTTATAGTGTTTCCTTAAATATATCTGTTATATATCACTTTAATTATAGGTTATGGCTAGCATAATTAAGTTTTCTATTTTGTCTGGGAATAGTTCATATGGGAAAATTATTTATTAAAAGAATTCGATAGCTTAATATGAAATTAATATATTTAAAAGATCACTTGCACATATGTATAGTTGGACAGTTTCACCAGTTATTAATTAATTAACTCTAATCTCAGAAAGAACAAATAAAGTAAAAAGATTTTGGATTGTACAGCTACAACCACAGGATTTACTATGTAAAAGAATAGCTGAACTTTAATATTTGCCTCAGAAAAGGAACTGTATTGAACTTTTACAGGTGCATATGCCAAAGTGAACATGCATGGCAATGCAATTATTCGTCCTCTTTTCTTCTTCCAGCTTTCTGCCCCCTTCAGTCCCGAAATTAGCGTATTTATTTCACTGACTGCAGTATAACAAAGTAATTTCTTATTTATATATTAATTGGGAATTAAAATATGGTTTCATGTGTTCTTGTGTTGATGATAACCAACATTTTTCCTCGCGTCAACCTTCTATGAAGGATGTTGTACTTAAATTGTTCGTTAAAAGGGAAAGAGGCGAGGCATTATGATAAAAGCTTCCCGCTAAACGATTAATTAAAAGAACCTTCTGATATGGTGTGGAAATTAATATTACATCATGATTAATTAGAACCATGTTAATAAATGCGGCAAGTGGTCAAATAGTTCAAGTGGTTGCTAATTACAATGATCTCAATGAGATCATAAGTTCAAATATTAGTAAAGTATTTGAATTTCGTAAATGACATTTAAAAAGTAATAAATGTTGGAATAACAAACTCTTTATATAGAAAAAACTCACCATTATGATAAAGTGTAGAATTTAAATCATGATTAGTACCGTGTTAATAATGTGACTAAAAGTATTTTTCTTCACATTATTGCCAACTTGCAAGTTCTAAAGCTGCTAAAGTTTTGAAATTCTAATTTTTTTCGGGTCGGGCATCACGGTGAGAACCACCATGCTGAAGTTTTGAAGTTCTAATTAGAAGAGTGTCACACAAGGCTACACGGTGAGATTCACAAATAGGATCCCACCGACTATGGACCTCCCCAAAACCAGCGGGTGACCCCTGATTTTGGCAAAACCAATCGTGGTTTTGTCTCTCTCTCTCCCTCCCTTCCTGCCATTCTTGAACCCTCGAATCGAGGGGTTTCTCCCTCGTTCTTTCCCTGCTCTCTCTCTGCCTCACCTCACACCTATCGCTCTCTCCTTCTCTCCCTGTCGAATCCACCTCCACTCTCCCCATGTTGTTGCTCAAGCTCTCTGACTCTCTCTCTCTCTTATCACCTTGATGCCTACTCGAGTACCTGTCATTAGAGCCGTTGAGCTCATCGTTTTGCCCCTTGTTTGCTTCTCCTTCTTGACCTCCCAGACATGTGCCATCTTTCCAAATTTCAAAGGCACATTCAAAATCAACTCCATCTATTATTTCAAGTATGGATTCATCATTGGAGTTAAGTAAGGCATTAATGGCATAGAGATTTCCCTCTTTAATTTTGTTTTTGCCATTTTCTTTTATCTCTACCACATCCCAAATCTCAAATATTTTGAGGTAATTTTGCATCGATGATTTCCAATATGAAAAGTCTTGGCAATTTTGTCTAAATATTGGAGGTTGGGTAGTTTTATTATCAAGTGTCATTTTGGATATTTACTTGCAACTAAATTTTACTCTAATTAACAACTTCAACTTGCTCTGATACAACTTTGTTGGAACCGGGAGGCTCAATTATAAGCAATTCTAAGAATAGCGAGGTCTAATTAGCAAATTTGGCAATTACAATCAATTTAAATAATTCAAGCGCAAGCAATTTCTAAACTAAATTAATAATGAAATTAAAGAGAAGAGTTTAGAAAATGCAAACAAAGCAATCCAAGAGACACAAGGATTTTTAATGAAGTTCGGATATTGACGATCCTAGTCTTCGGGACTCCCGACCCCCCGATATGGTAATAAGGTCGAGCTGATTCACTAGACAACACAAGTGAATTTACTACTTCGGAATTGGAGCTCTATTACACACACTGGTGGAGCACCAACCCTAATGGGGTTTTGAACTCGGTCTCGCTTACATACACCGGTAGAGAACCGAGCCAACGAAAAATAAAGTAACAAAAGATACAATCGAATAGATGATAAGATAATAAACACTCAACACAATCTCTCGAAGAGTTTAGAATAATTTAGAACAATGAAATTGAGTCTTTGAGAGAAGGTTTGACTATGTGTTTTAAGCTCAACAATGGTGGAACAAAAGAATTTTGCTATGGTAGTGTTGTTATTGAAGAAAGGGGTGAAGGGTCTCTTTTATAGAGAGCTTGAAACACTTGCATTATTTGCTGAATTCATTTAAAACTTTATACAATGGTCCAAAACGTTACATAACATTTTGCCCTAGAATTAGATCGTTGGAACTGTCAGAATTAGACCGTTACATTGTCCAGATATTTTCTGAAACATTATACAATGTTCTGAAACGTTATATAACGTTTTATCAAATTCAAGACATGTTCTGCTCATTTCAAACGTTACACAACTGAAAATTATCAATTTAAATTTTATGAAACGTTATATAACTTGCTAAAACGTTATATAACGTTTTGGCTGTTTGTTTGAATCTTCAGTCTTGAACAGTCATAATTTTTATCTGTAGTTCTGATTTAGATCATTTTCGAAGAGTTGGAAAGATCTTGATGAACTCTACACTTGTTCTCAATTTATCACTTGAATTTTTCAAACTTTTCTTCTTTGATTTTTGCATTCAAATTCCTACACAATTTTCAAAATACGAAAGTTTTGTAAAATTCAAGAATTGATTTTGCAAACCGACAAATCTGAGATATTGCTTGGTACAACACATTTGTCTCATTATCTAGCTAGTTCAAGCTTAAGCGGCTGAAATATAGTTCAAACTTGTTTCTAGGAATTAGAATCTTCAGAAACTTCATTGATCACCAAGTCTTTTCTTTTAATAAAATGTCAAATTCACTCAAGTTTAATGATCCAAAATATTTCTAATCGAAATTCAAACTCACATGACACAAAAAATGTTACTAGTGGCTAAGAATCGGTTCCTCATTCATCAATTAATTTAAATATCATTAACCATGTGAGAAAGAAATAGATAGCGTGAGACCGTGAGTATGATATGTTATAATTAGTTTAGGTGATTAGTTATTTAATGCATGCAATAATTGTTGACAAGTACAACAGAGTTTAATCAGAGCAGAGCGACCGCATCTAAGGTACAAAATTTGATGTTGATGGACATGCTAATTAGAGATCCAAAGAGTGTCTATCATCTCATCCAAGCGTTATTTCTCTAAATTTTTTTTTTTTTCATGTGTTATGTCTTATCAATCCATCAATGCGTCTCTTTCTAAATTATTGGGGCTCCGACAGCTCCCCATTGACGTCACAACAAACAGTCTACATGGAACTTTTAATGTGGTTGATCGTTTAATCTTTTTTAGTTTCGTTTCGTGACAAATAAAACTATTACGATCAAATAAGTATTTTTTTGTTTAAATAACCAAACGGTTAACGAAACATATTACTTTGTGATCATTTGTTTCGTAATTTTGTTTGTAAATGTGTATTGTTAGAATTATTTAGATTTTAGAGAAAAGAGCTATGCTGAGAGAAAGTAATGAGAGAGGACATGAAAGATTGCTCGAACGAGAAGACGAAGGATTTGATTCATGTTTATGGTTAGAATCATTAATCACTGATTTCTAGTTTGGTTTAGTATGATGAGAGAGGAGATGGATGAAGAGCTAAGAAAATGAGTTTGATCGTTTTGATTCGTTCCGATTGTTTTGATCGTTTTCTTTAACGAAATAAAATTTCTTAATAGTTCATTAAACAAAATGAACAACGAAACTATCATCTTTCGTGATCGTTGCATGCGTTAGACATGTCTAATAGACTCTGCTCTATAAATTAATTTAGCTAATTTTATTATGGATTAAAATTAACTTGATTATGATTTATTGATAAAAATATCAATTTGATTTTACAATTATTATTCACAATCAACAATTATAATTAATTTGCATTTATTTTTTTGTCGTGACTCACTCAATTAATTTTATTGACGAATTTGTGCTGTTGCCGCACTAAATCATTAATTTTCAAAATGGTTATTGCATGTTTATAATTTGAGATTTTTTTTTGTGAATCAAAATTTTCATCAAAAATTTATTAGAGTTAATTACATTCATTGATCATTAGCAATAATAGTGCAATCTAAATTAATTCTAACTCATATCAGATTAGCCTTATAATTGTGTGCACATTACGTCTTAATATTCAGGAGTTGACCTACATGTATTCAGGGAGAGGCAGTCGCCCCCCTTTTTAATTTCATTGATGGAGGATTTAGAAACTAAAGAAAAATTAAATTTATAAAATTGATGCGATAATTATTTAAAAACTCTAAGAAGTTCTGAAATTGAAGAAATTTTATGTCAAAACCTTGTAGCTTATTTTACCAGTAATTTCTGTCAAAACCCTGTAGCTAATTTGGTAGTGGCAGCATGAATTAATGCGTTGTCAACTTGTCATTTGAAATGCTAAAACAAGTACAACAATACTTCCCCATGAATCCGGTTTCATAATTTTTTCCCAATATATGAAGAGACTCTAAGGGAGTTGATAATAAGCATACATAGAATTATAGATATCATATTATAATTTTTTTATATGTAACAGTGAATAATCATGGAGTCTAGTGTAGTGCTAACGGGGCGGGCGGGCGGGTTTGGGAAACGGGTCGGACGGGGGGCGGGTGAGACGGGTGACGGGTCAACGGGTTGGACGGGTTATGACGGGCGGGTTGGGACGGGTGGGTTTGGAAAGAGTGACCCAAACCCGCCCATAGACCCGTCGGGTCAAACGGGTCGGGCGGGCACGGGTTTTTTTAAAATATTTGAAATAACTTCAAAAAACTCCAAAAATTGAAATAACTCCAAAAAAATCTTAAAAAATTCACAAAAAATCTAAAAAAATCATATTTGAAAAAGTACAAATGAATTTAATTTTTTTTTATAAAAAAATTTCTTTTTTCAAACTCGTAAATCCAAAATAATTCAAAGACATATAAGTTTTTTTAACCGTTGGCGGGTCAAACGGGCGGGCGGGACGGGTCAAACGGGCGGGTCGGGTAGACGGGTCGGGCGGGACGGGTCAAACGGGCGGGTCGGGTTCTGACACGGGTTTAGAACGGGCGGGTTTAAACGGGCGATTTTTCAAAGGCGCGACCCAAACCCGCCCTTTGACCCGCACCCGCGACCCGTCCGGGTTTCAACGGGTTTGGTCAACGGGCGGGTTGGACGGGTAAAAGGCGCGGGCAGGACGGGGCGGGCGGGACCCGTTTGGGTTTTAGCACTACACTAATGGAGTCTAACTAAATGTTTCCAATAAATAAATCATGCATTAGTTAAGTCGGAGATCTAAGGTACAGAACATAGATCTGTTGAAATTAAATGTGTCGGATGGCATTGAAATCTTGGTGGATCTGTCACATATTCAAAGCACTTGCTGGTTGCAGCAGAATGTGACCTAAAATGTACGGGTATGAAATGCACAGATACAACTAAACTTTATTAGATGCTGCCTAGTTCATGTACCTCCTATCAATATATGAGGTACCAAATGCATCTATTGGGACCATGAAAAAATTGTTGGGTTTAACCCAAACTTGGCTCTTTCAGGTCCAACCACTATAAATCTATAATGTATCGCCAAGTGGTATGTAAATAATCATAGACTATTAGATGCAGCTGGTGTTGTGATAAAATTCGTACGCGTCAATCCGATTCGCGCCCGCCTGCCTCCGTCGCTCGTCCGTGTCCGCCCGTGAATCCAACTCGTGCTCGTCCGTATCATTGCCAAGGACGGGTTTCAGAAACTCATGCCCGTTATATAATTTTGTGCACATTTCTTTATAAATATTATCAGTGTTGTGGAATACCGATCAATTTTAACCAATTATTAAGACACGTCAGAGTTTATAAACTCTAAAGCAAATTTGCTAAATAAGAAACTCAGAAGCAAAATTGTTAAATAAGCAACTCATCTATCTCTCTAAAACTCATTTAGAAATCATCACATCAGATTAGAAACTCTAAGAATTTCAGAAATAAAGACACTCTAAGTTTGATATATGATCGGGACAAGGTCTAATTTATAAAACTAATCTCTGCATGAACAAGGACCACATTGAACATGGACCCCCATATGATGCTAAGCAATAAAGAAAGAGAGGTCCTGTGAGCTTTGCATGACCCAATTTGAGCAGAAGCACTTGAATGTAAGTGGGGTTGCATGCGCATGTTACTTAACCAAAAACCATCAATT